>VYZX01011176.1:157969-269859 GCA_013401335.1 Brachypteracias leptosomus | reverse complement strand
AGGAAAGGACTTTTTTTTTTCTAAAAAAAAATTAAAAAAAAAATTAAAAAAAAAAAAAACCAAAAAGAAATAAATAATACTTAAAAAAAAAAATAATTCTATGAGCTTCACCGGACTGAATCACCACCTTCCCTTACATAAACTTCAGTTAAGATTGTAGCCATATTAAAAATGAGAGGAGGAAAAGAAAAAAAAAAGAGGCGAAAAAAATCCAAGAGCAGCAGCAGCAGCAGCAAACAAACAAAAGGCAAAAAGGACTGATGACATTTTATCAGTATTGTGAATAAACTTGAACACAAAACACAAGCAGTTCCATGTCATATCTTCAGTTGTAGAACTTTTTCCTGTCCAAGGTAAAGCGACCAACTTGAACTTTCTATTGCAACACGATTCACGGTTATTATATAAGGGAATCAGTGTTCATGTATGTATATATTTATTTATGTGTAATTTAATGGGAATTGTAAATATGGTGAGTCTGTTTTAAGCCTTTTTTTATTTATCTGGTGATCTCGTTTACCTCTTGTTTAGTGGGTTTTAAATCTTCCCCTCTTAGTTCATCATGTGGTTCATGGTACTTATTTAGATATCAGAGGTTTTTTGGGGGTTTTTCTCTGGGATTCATCATTTTTAGCCCTGTTGTAGCATGTTAAAGGCGACAATGAAGCAGCTGAACAAATAAAAAAAAAAAACCATGGATTTTTATATATAATTAGTATGACATTTAGTTTCTCATTGAAGATAAAATAAAGTGATGTTGGACCCTGGCAAGGTTTTTTAAACATGTTAGTGGTTTTACAACCCTTATGTGTTGTGGCAAATGAAAGAAGAAGTTATTTTCATCCACTGTCCTTCTCCCGAAAGCACCATCAGAGCAATAAATTAATATTGTTTTTTAAAACAAGGTTTAGCTTTTCTTTCTTTTTTTTTTTCCACCCTCTTTTTTTTTTAATTTCTCCCTTTCTTTTGTTTTTTTTTTTTTTTTTTTTCCCCCCCCTTTTTTTTTTAATTTCTCCCTTTCTTTTGTTTTTTTTTTTTTTTTTTTTCCAAAGAACTTCAAACATTTGGGACCACCTGGTATCCTGTATTTCCACTGGCCATATTGGAAGCAGTTCTAGTTGTATTGTATTGAGTTGTGCCGGCAGTAGTTTCCATGCCTATCAATGTATCATAGTCCTTTGTTGCCCAGATAAATAAATATTTGATACGCTTTATGTCGATTTTTTTATTCAGTGGCTGTCTTTACCCAGGCGTATTTTTGTTCTTGGCAGTATTTTTTATTCAGTATGGTTACAGTAATTGAGTTTAACTCTCCCTTGACAATTGCTCCTTGCAATAAGCAGCTGAACCCATTGTTTCCCTCAAGTATAATAAAAACTTACTTTCAACTTGGAGTTCAGAGCAGGGTATCATTTAGATATTCCACTGAGTCTGTATTCAGACAAATGACACAATAAAGCACAATGTATTCTTTTGGATAAAGAATTGTCTGTACTACTAACAAAATGACACACTATCTTTTCTTTAACCAAAACATAATTTTTATTAAAAAAAAAAAAAAAAAAAAAAAAGAGAAAAAAATAAAGTTTTATTTTATTTATGTTGACCTCTAGGTTTTTCTTTATGTTTATCTATGGCATGCAGAATTCTGAGCCTGTAAAATTTGGTACGTGTAGTTGTCCTGATGGAGAACTGAGATTAAAAAAAAAAGAAACAAACCAACATTAATCTCAAGAGGGACATTTTTAAAAAGAATCGTTACTGAGCAAATACGGAAAATTAGGTGCTATGAAAAAAAATAGATGCTGGTGAATCAGAGCTGGGTGCTCCCTCCCCCTCAAGATAAAAAAAATCAAAGCAAAGCTCCATAGTGGATGCCAAGAAAATCATCTCACGGTGGTGAACTTTAGTGAAATCTTGCAGGAGACAGATTATTTCTGATTGATGGTTCGTGTGCTAGTGGAATGCACAGATTGACATTTGGAGGCGGTCGTGGCAGGGCTGAGATGCTGGTCTGGAGTTCCTTCTTGTGGAAACCAGTTGTGAAATGGGCAAGTTTGGGGAAAAAAAACCCAAATGAAAAATGGTGCGTGCGCGTCTTGAAGATGGGCTGTAAAAATATGTGAGGATTCAGATTTTTGGATCTATTTTCTTTGGCCCAGGGTGTAGGTGAGGTCAGGGCCAGGCTGGATTATGTGGTAGCCTAATGCAGTATAGGATGTAAAGGCATTTTAAAATGATGGTCTCCTTTAAGTGCTGCTGATATTTTGGTGGTGGTGGCTGATTTTTCTTTCTCTTTCCCTCTCTGACTCTCTCTCTCCCTTTATTTATTTTTTTTTTTCCCTTTTTTCTCAGGCAGAAATCGAGGAGGTTAAGGGGGAGGTGTTTACAATAAAGCTGCAAAGAGAATTAACATTTGCTCATATATTTTGACGTTTGGTAGGGCTGGTGAAGCAAAGCATTAGATAAAGCCCAAGATGTTTCATTTTGCTTTGGTAATCTACTTATGGAAGGCAGTGTAAAATCAATCTTGCCAAGCAGAAAGAGAGTTGGTGGAGTCTAAATTCTATTTTCGAGAGCCAGCCAGTTTATAAAAAGGGTGAATATTTTCTTTTTTTCCCCACCCCCTATAAATTGAAAGTGGATCTTTGGAATGCAAAGCCGCAATTGTTTTAAAAACAGTTATTTATTATTTCCAAGAGAGACTGGTTAGCTGTAAAGTAGATGTAACAAAATAATGAGGTGAATGAACCCTAACTGTACATATTCTTGACATAAATGAAATGCACAGTATTGTAGCAGGTGAAGTGAAGCATTGTCTATCAGGGCTGTTTTTCTTGGCTGCATCTCAGATTGTGTGTGGGATCCTAACCCCAGGCACAATAGCATTCATAAACAGCAATACATTGCTGCTCTTTCTGCAGCAACACATAAATACTCATTTTTAAACGAAAACAATCTTATTAAATACCATTCATTCATATCTGGATTTACAGATGCTTGTTACTTTTTGAAACCTGTACCCAATATAATCGTTTTAGGCTGGGCGATGCATAAAGCAGTCTTATGCTGGAACATTATAAGGTTGTAATAAATAATGTTTTAAAGATATAATTAGCTACTTTATGCGAGGAGAGCACATTTTAAGCATCCTGCTGCTGCATTAGCAAGCCACCAGAAAACAAAAACGAAATGACCTTGCCTAGGTTGGTTTATTACTAAAAGGCAGGGGTTTTTGGTTGGCTATTATTATTATTATTATTATTATTATTATTATTATTATTATTCCTAAGAAAGGGGTTTAGAGGCAATGATGGAAATCAACCTAGCTCCAGTTTTGCTGTCACCAACATGCAGTTACTAAAATGTGCTAATTACTTGAGTGTTCTTTGGATGTGTTTTTAACCGAGGTGCAGCAGCGAAATTCTAGGTCGTGCTTGTAAACAAAAAATCCTGGTTTTTATCCCCCCCCCCCAAGATTGGCTGAGATGAGGGTGAGTCTGGGCTGAGTGTTAGACCCTCACTAATTCCTACACGTGAACCAAAACTCAGCCCTGCCTGGTGCTCCTTCCCCGTGAGCAAGGCCAGCCCTCCTCTTTGTACCCTCATTTACCCCACCCTCCAAAAATCGAATATTAATATAATTTGAGATTTAACTGGTGGAGCAGCCGTCAGGACAGCAATGCCCCGCAGCTGAAATAATATTTAAAATAGAAGGGATTTGACATTTGAGAAGTCAGTGGCTTGAAATACCCAGTTGTACTTAGCTAATTCAGTCCTTAACCTCTGGTTTCAAATAAATCAATTACAGTCGATTCCACTTCAGTTCAGAAGTGCACGAGGTTTTTCGTTAATTGAATACATTTTATTCACTTGCTGGGACTATTCATTTATCCCAACCCTTACATTTAAAGGCGATTTCTTTATTGTCCATGATAAATTTGGCTGCGTAATCAGATCAGCTCCTTGTTTACTCGTCTTCTGCCTCGCATTTAAATTCCACAACGTGCTCTTCCCTTTTCCCTCCTCTCTACGTGCATGTCTCAGCCTGGACCAGATTCCCGGGATCCTCAGCCCTCTCATTTGCAAACCAGAGCTAAAATAACAACCCTTCCAACGGGGAGCAAGGCTGGAGAGGGCAGAGAGATTGAAACCGTCTCCAGAATCAAACGAGGAAGGTTGGGAGTGTAAAAATAAATGGTGCCTCCACTCCTCTCCCATCACCTTTCCCAAATCTGCTCCCTGCAGGGTCTAGGAGCGGTTTGACTCCTAAAATGGAATTTGGAGCCATCTGGGTGTTGGTGGGAGATGATTTTTGTCAGGCTCTGGGCAATGAAGTTGTGTCACTGATGCTCTTTATTGATACTTGCTGCACTTTGTGTGTGTTGTTTGCAGAATCCTGCTGGCGTTGGTTGGCTGCTTTGGGAAGGAAAGGGGTTAATTAGCGTCATTATCAATCACTAATGCCTGCCTAACGTGGCCAAAGAATAATCAAGTTAGGGGGCTGCGTGAAGCTAACATCTGCTTCATTCCAGCTAAAGATTTTTCCCTATATCGCTCAATTATTGGAAGTCCACACCGGTCTCAGGCTTTGTCAGGGCCATAAAACAGGGTCAGATCGTTAGAAATCTAGAACGGGGAGGGGGGGAAGTGCAATATAAATAACAAATGGCTTCATTATTTGAGTTACAGGTGCAAGAATGGCCGTGAAAATGAGCAGGGATTACTAGAATGTGTTCCTTCTCTTTATCTTCACTGCGGAGGGAAAAAGAAATCAGAGGAGCCTGGCTCTTAAATCATTTATTCTGCGTAGGTTGCAGCCTCTTTATTTGCAATATTTAGTTTAGTAACCCAAAATAAGTCGTTTAAAGCACGTGCTTGGAAACAGGGGAAAAATAGACGTCTTTCATGATCTAGTGGAACCTCACCTGCTTCAGAATAGCAAATTAGGCTTGTTTCTATTGAAGCTGAAGTTTTTAGGCTTTCCTTGGGTGGCTGAAACAGCTGATATTTTGGGCAGGGTAAATAGAAATAGAGTTTGTGGTGGCAGCAAAGATTTGTGTCCTAGAATGGCTTCTCCTCCCTTCTGGTGCTGTAGATATCAAGGTGACAGATCTGTGGTCTTTTATTCTTTCTTACAACCGCTGTAGCCATGTCTCTGTGCTGCTGAGCTCAACTTTGGTGGCCCAATGGGCCAACCTTTCTTAGAGCACCTTCACTGGGTGAAAATCAGACTAAGGAGCAGGGTAGGAGAGACCCATTGGTTCCCAGTGGTGCTTTTCTCTTTAGGACCTGATTTTTTGCAAGGCAGGTGCCAGCACCCAAAGCCTGTGGTTTCCCCCTGCAAGTATGTGAGACCCTTCCTCTCAAAACCAGGGCCCTGAGCTTATTCCAAGCTCCATGGTTAGTGTCCTGTTGGTGGTCATGGAGCTCATTTGTGCAGACCCCTTCAAATCAAGGTGAGGAGGGTAAAATGGAAAAGCATGGCCTGGATGAGGGAGGATTGGTCTTGTGTTGGGAGCAGGAAGGTGGAGGAGTGCTCTGCAGCATCTACACGAAGATCTTCCCTGGCTGGAGATGCTCTCAAGCCCCGTTGCTGTTGTTGCCCGTGGGATAGTTAATTCCCTTTGTAACACTCTATTGAAAGCAGATGCAGGGGCTCTGAATAGAGAGTTGTTTTCTAGCAGGAGTGTTGGCTTGTGCAGCTACTCTCACAGGCTGAGGGATGTGTGCTGCTTCTACACAGTGTTTTGGGTTATTTTCCTACCTGCTCCTTCATCCTGCAAATCTTCCTGCCTTGGAGCTGTGTTGGGCACAGCCGGCCCCCTACCCTCTGTGTAGGATCCACCCTGATCCCCAAAGCTGAGGGCAGAGAAGCTGAGGTGTGAAATATTTGGGGCACGTTGCTGGTTGTGGAGCAGAGCATTTTTTGGAGCTCCCAGGAGAAAGGCAGAGCTGTGTTCCCTTTCCTTCTCTCTTTCTCCTTCCCTTTCAAGCCTGCTGGCAGGCTCCCCTCCCTCCAGCGTGTCCTCCTTGCCCTCTCCCTTGCTGCTGGAGGCTGCTCCCCATGCTTGTCCTATGTCTCCTCTGATGTTATGGCCATTCCTCTGATGATGGAGGTTATCTCTCTGCCCTGCAACTGGGTGGCTGAAGAGACACCCAAGGAAGGGCAGTGGTGCAGCACTGAGGGGGAAGATAGGGTCTGTGCCTGGCCTCAGCCCTCCTTTCCTCATCAGGCCTAACGAGCTACACTATAATAGTGCTAAAAAGGTGCTTCTGCCCAGGTTTTGGAGCTTGAGGTTCTTAGTGTGGGTGTAGGCAACTCAGACCAGAAGCTGATGGATGTTTCTCTGCCACAGAGCCTGGATGCAGGTTGGTCCTGGGGTGCTGGTGTTTGAGGTGGGGGCTGGCAGGTTGGCTGCTGGGGCTTCCTCCCATCCTCATGCCCTTGTGAGAGCTTGCTGGAGAGGATGGGGTTCTGCAGAGAGCTGGGCAAAGGCAGAGATAGCAGGAGATGGATGTGGCCTGGAAGAAAACCAGATGGAAAAGGGGCAGTGAAGGTTTTGGCCCTGCATCTCCAGAAGGGCCTGGGGATGGAGATCACCCCATCCCTCACCCCAGCTGCTTTTGGAAAGTTTCCTGGGCATGGGCTGAGGAAACTGGAGCCTCCAGCAGAACTGGCTGTGGCTGAGACCCTCTCTCGTTTATTTATTCACATTGGCATACCCAGGGTGGTTTTTCACCTTGGGCTCCTCTTCCTCGCAGCCCCTCTGCTTGCTGGGGTGCAGAGCTGTGCGTGGAGGTGGGCGCATCTTTACGGGTGCTCATGTGGATGCACGGATCTATCTCTCTGTTCATCTCCACGGGCGTGTTGTTATTTATCTCTCCATCCCCGAGACTTTTGGAGAGGCTGAGAGAAGAGGTGGTGGGGTGGGCTTGTCTCCCGGATAGTTGATATTCCAGGTTCAGCCTCTTTCTCCGCTCTCATTCTCTAAACCCAGCCAGGGGGAGTGTCGCCCCAGGCCGAACATATGCTTCTTTCCATTGCACTAATCCACCTTCAGCGTGGAGGAATAATTGCTCGAGTGTCCATGGCTCCTCGGCGCTTTGTCCCTCGCTGGCTCCCATCAGCTTGGCACACGCCATTTCAATCAAATCCTTTCAGAGCCCTGTCTCCTTTTATCACGTCCCCGCTCCGGCGAGAGAAGGGAGGGGAGGACCGGGCTCCCCGCAGCCCCCCCACCCCTCCCCTCCCCTCGGTTCCCCCCACCGCGAACAAAAGGGGCCACCGAGCAGCACCGGCCTGACTTTGCTCAGCTTGCGAAAGGGGTTGAGTGTGTTGTTGGTTGGTTGGTTGGGGTTTTTTTTCCAGGAAACAAAAAGAAAAGCCATCCCTTGAGCTCTTTTTCCCGGTGCGGGGCAGGGAGAGGGGCTGGGGGGGTGTGAAACCTTCACCTCTCTCTACTTGTGCTGGTGGTAACTGGGAATTAGAGGCTAGAAAACTCCCGCGATTTTCCGGGGCTGGGGGGGTTGCAGGAATCTGTCCTCACCCCGGTTTTCTCCTGGAAAGCCCCAGCTGGGCATGCGAGAGGGGCAGGGATGCTCCTGCCACCCCCCACCCTCCGCCCCCCGGCCGGATCGGGCCCCTCGGGGGGAGACGTAGGGCAGGTTCTGCCCCGAGGCAGAGAACGGCTCCGTCTTTTACTTATTTATGAATTTGTAATTTTTCCTTCCTTTGCCTTCAGGCAAAGGGGTCGGGGATGTTGGGAAGGGGGTTAAAAATTCCTCCTCGGAGCCCCGAGCTGGGGAAGTGAGAGGAGAGGGAGGCAGGATGGTTAACAGAGGGAGGCTTAAAATTGGGAAAGAGAAGGGAAAGTAAGGAGAGGAAAAAAAAAGGAGAAAGATGTGCTCGATTTTTACATCCTTGCGGGACTCTTTAGCCCTTTCTCACCTCTTGTTTAGCTCTTTTTCGCCTCTTGTTTTTGCTCAGTTGCCTGGGCTGGGCGGTGGGAGCAAGTCGTTGTGGTCCCTAAGGAGAGGAAGGGGCTCCGGGGGGGTCCTGCTCCCCCATCAGCTTTTTGGGGTGGCCGCAGGTGAGGCCCGAGGCTTTCCTAAGGGAGCAGGGTACCGGGGCACCACCGGGATGCTCGCACTTCGCATCCCACCGTTCTCCATCCTCCCCACCCCGGGCTCCGAGGGAACCCGAGGGGCTTTACCGGGACACACCGGGGGGGGCGGGGGGGAAGATGCTGCGGGAGGGGGGAAGAGCCTCCCGGCAAACATACGAGGGCTCGGAGCACTCCGGCTTTTTCTCCTCGCTATATTTGCCCCGTGAGTCCCTGAATAGTTTTTAACTAAAGCGTGGGTCTTTCCTGCTGCTGAGAAAAATCGCCTTANCCTTCCGTGCTCTGGTGAAAGGTTGCATGTTCCAGCCTTCCAGCCCAGAGATTCAAACGTTAAATTGCTAAACCAGAGTAGAGAAGGAGGGTGGGGGGAGAACACAAAAAAAAAAAAAAAGAAAAATCCCTTTTCCACTAGGTTTGGATTTAACCGCAACACCCACAGAAAGTGCCTTATGAAAACCAGACTTTTTTATGAAAAGACTCTTCTGGCAGCAATTAGTCTGGCTTGCTTTAACAAAATTCTTTGTAATGTCATTCAGCGGGGGGAAGAAAAAAAAATATCCCAGGATAATTTTGATTACTCNTTTTAAAAGGTCGGCTTTAATTAGGTTAAATACAAGTATTATTGGCCCAGAAACACATACTGCAATAAGCTCGTTACAAGCCTAATTGCAACGTTAAAAAAAAAAAAAAAAAAAAAGGAAAATTTAAAAATTTAAAAAAAAAAGAGGATATTCGGGTTTGCGCTAGGAAAAAAAAAAAGTTTAAATTCCCCGTTGATCGGAAAACAACTCGCTGAGATTTTGCGAGGGTGGGAATTCAAGGGATGTAGGGAAATAAGTGTAAAGGGCATTAATTCGCGTTACCGAATTATTCCAAGGGCTCGGAGGGGCTGGCAGGGGCAGGGGTGCCGCTGCCTGCAATGGGGGGGCTCGGATCGGGCCCCCGCGCAGCTGCGCCCGCCCCTGGCACGGCTGAAAATCGCGCTGGGTGCGCAGGGAGAAGCGGTTCCCTCTCCCCACGTCCCCCCAACCCATGGAGCTGGGGGTCCCCGCATGGGTCCTGGTGCCCACTTGGATCCCTGGGATGAAGGGGGGGCACCTGGGTTGCTCCCTGCCTGCAGCCCCCTGCCCGCAGGAGGAGGATGAGGAAGGGGAAGGGGGGTGGATCTCGCCCCAGGAGGCGGGGGAGGGTGGGGGTAGCTGCCTACCTGGAAGCCTGGCGCTGATGCTCGGGCAAAGCCAGTCCCTCCGCCTCATCCGCAGGTTTTTGCTCNAAACATACTGCAAAAACTCTGTTAAAAGCATAATTGCAACTTTAAAAAAAAAAAAAAAAGAGGCAAAACGATTTAAAAAAAAAGTGCGTGGGGGAGAGAGAATAAGACCCACCTCCCGCAGTGCGTGCGCGGAGCGCAGGGAGGTCCGCGCAAGTTGCGCGGTGCGCATCCCTCCCTCCACCCCAACCTCCATCCTTTTGGGGGGCGTTTTGCGCTCCCCGCGGTGCTCGCTCGGAGTTGGGGGGGGCTGCTTTTGACGCTGAGCGGGGTGTCTGTGCGTGAATTTGCTCTGAACTTGCCGTGGTCCCGCTCGACCTTCCCAAATAGCTCCTCTGCCCAGCTGGTCCTGCTCCCTCACAACCCCTTTGGCAACACAACTTGGGGCGGGGAGAAGAGGGGGGAGAGAGAACCATTTGTCCTGAATCACAAATTTTCATGGCTCGGAAAGAAAAAGGTAACCCTCGTGTCTAGCTCAATTAATAAACATGGTGATTTCACACCCAAAAGGAGGACATTATTTCACGGGCGCGCTATCGGCTCCATCACAAAGGGTCACCGCGCAGCTGTGGCGAGCCCGGGGTTATTATGCTGCCTGATGATAGGATCCCCCGCTTGCCATCCCGGCTCCTTCCTCGGGGCGACCAATAGCCCCCGGCACGGCTTGTGCCACCTCATGATAAAGGACTTACCCGATGTGTGAGGAAATGGAGCAGCTTTCAGATGGGAGGTAATCAGCTTGCAAGCGCAGCCCCTCTCTTCCCCCCCCCACAACCCTCCTGCCTTTCCATTTAACTTTATCCCCCCCAAACACCAACAAGTTCTTTATTTATTCGATCGCAAGCCTGACGCTCCTTCTCACCTTCTCTGGCCCCTGGGGGGAGCACAGGTAGGAGGAACCCCCCCAAAAAAACCCCCCACGCACCCCCGGGGCAGGAGGAGCTGCCTCCCCGCACGCAGGGACAGTTGTGGCTGATGGATTTCTGGTGTCAGGAATTGGGTCCAGAAGCTGTGAGGCAACATATTAACTGCGATCCCATAATCTCTTAATCACATTACATTTTAAGTGAGCATGTGTAATTTCACCCATCAATGATTTATTTAAGCAAGGGAGCACAATTACTTGTCTCGCACACAAACGCTGGCTTGGAGGGGGGGGGTGGGGGGAGCATTGTTTGCCAGAAATAAAAATCTCCACTTTCAGGGACTGTTTCTCCGTGCTGAGGAACCCCAGACCCCACGCTCCTGAGGACAGGAGTTCCCGCGGCTCATCCTCTTACCCAGGCAAGGCAAGGGCGAGATTTCCCCACCCTTCCCAATTCCTTTCCCCGTTCCCTTTCCCAGTCCAGCCCGGCAGCAGGATCTGGTGCGGTGAGAAGCGCCTTCAAGCTGCCCAGTGTGCTCCGCAAGCCTTTGCTCGGGGGAAAATACTCCGGGGAAGTCAAGGGGGGGTTTGCTGGAGAGTGTTTGGGGGGGATTTGTCTCCCCTTGCACCGTTTTGACCCAATCAGGCGTCACTTAAGGGAGAGTTGATCTTAAACGGCTTCACTCTTCCCAGGTGAGGGAAAGAAGAATAATCTCTTCTGGCTCAATGCTCAGTCCGGGTTTTTTTACTCTTAATCTCACCGGGACATCTCTGGCGTGGGAAGAGCCTAAAGTCACCCTTCATTTGGACACGCCAGCACCTTCCCCACTTTACCCCCAGGCTACACCCTCCCCATCCCCAACTCCACCCGGTTGACCCTTTAAAGTTGCCCCAAGAAGAGCAACGCGCCGCTTCGGCGGGAGGTCCAGCATCCTTCATCCTCCATCCTCCCTTCTCCTCGGCCCGGGAGCCGGTGCCGGGACACGGATCCGTTTTCCCGGAGCTGAGCAGCATCCCCAGCCCATCCCCGTCGCCTCCAGCCTGGGGACATGCCCGTGGTGAGGAGGGGTTGGATGCGCAGGGACCACCCCCCCCAAGACCACCCCACCGACCCCCGGCCACCCGGTCCCAGCAGCCAAGCTGGGAACAGCTCAACAGCTTTATTAGCGTTATTCTTGTTATTTTTACTATTAACCCCCTCGCAGGTCGCTCTGTGCAGATTGTGCCCGCGGCGAGAAAAGAAAAAAAACCACCCGAGAAACGCGTGGGGCTGCCCGGGAGCTGAAACCTGGTTTTGTTCTACACCTGCCGGTATTTTTATTAAATCATCGATGCAAGAAGGTGCCTGAGAGAGGAAAATCTTTGGCTGAAGAGAAAGAAAGAGATTTCCTCCCCTTTTAGTAGCTTTTAATTTTTTTTTTCTTCCTTTCTTTTTATTTTCTAGAGCTGCCTTCGTCAGGCATTTGGCAGATTTAACGCTGCGAAGAAAACAAAGGAGGGGGGGGGTAAAAAAAAAAGTAATTACATTTTTGGAAAACAAACAATAATTACACGATACAATCGGTATAACAGTAAGCGAAACACAGCAGCGGGAGTTAGAAACAATATTCGAGGCATGGAGATGGGCTCCGCCGCTGACTCAGCGGTTTTGAATCCTCCAAATTATCCTTACATCGGATTTCTGGAGCGTAGTTCAGCTGCAGTCTATTGGCTTTTAAATTAAAATATATCTCGCTGATTAGGCACCTATTAGCGCTTTAAAAAAAAGAAAAGAAAAAAAGAAAAAAATAAAATAAAATAAAAAATAAAGGAAGATAAAAGAAAGAAAAAAATGAAAGGAAGAAAAAAAATTGAGGCATGTTTCCCAAGGTAAAAAAAAATAATTGTGGTGCATCAGGAGCTTCTCTGTTTGTATGGAAAGCAGAAGAGCCGCGTTCGCTCGCCGGTCACCGATGCCTTGGGAGGGGAGCGGCTCCATCCCATCATCCCATCCGAGCTGCTGCTCCAGCACCTGCCACCTGGAGAAGTTGTGACTTCACATGCCCCGAGGCTTGGACTTCACGTTGGGGCGCATTATTCCATCACCGAGCAGTCGTTGACATAAACATTCCCCCCACGACCTTCTATCCCCCTCCTTTCCCTGATTTTCACACCAATATTTAGGATGATCTCCAGGATGGCTGAAAAGTTGTGTATTTATTTGTTTTTTTCCCTAATTAATATTTTTTCCCTATTTTTTTTTTTTCTTTCCAATTTTATTTTAATCCAGAGCCCTCGGGATTAGTTGTAACGATAGGAATGGTTAAGGTGGGAAGGGCTGAAGGTTGGAAAATGCTCTTTCTTCAGAAGACATCCCACAGAAATACTCGTGCAGAGTGTAGGTCTTGTGGAGATGGAAAGAAATCACAGAGATCTCAGTGTAATATGAAGCAAACGTGAAATTTAGTGTTTATTCAAGCAAACCTTCGTTCTGCTTCCCACCAACTGCTAAATCAAAAGGAGAAAAAGACAAAAAGGGAAGAGACAAGAGGGGAAAAAACAAGAAAAAAAGGCTTTGATTGCTCCCCAGCACTAAAACATGAGTATCCCAGAGAAAAGTTTTGAGCTGTGCTGCTGCTCAGCCCTGGTTTTGCTCTTGGAACCCCTGATTTCCTAGGGAACAGGCTCACCAGTGATGATGATGATGATGATGATGATGCTGCCTACAACAGCAAAGAGAAGGCTCCTTTGCAAACCAACCCGCTCTCTTTTTGGTCACACAACCCCAGCCAGAAGTGGCAGGGAAAGCTTTAAACCCCTTGGAAATTCCTTTCTGATNGGGGGGGGGGTGTTCGTCCTTCTCCTTGCCATCGGGTTGGGAGGAAGGACAACAAAAGAGGTTAAAAAAAAAAAGCCTTTTCCCACTAACTGGCTCAGGGCTTCATGTGGCATCAAAGGGAGAGCAAGAGCTAATCCGAAAATGACCACTTTAATGTAGACCAACCCATGGCTACAGCAGCAGGAGCGAGGGGGATTTGGAGCCCTCCACCACAACAAAACCCCGGCGCTTAATGTCATAATAACAGATATTAAACAAAGGGGAATGAAAGGATCTCACGCTGGTTTTTCTGCATTCTTGCCCCTCATTAAAAAGCCACGGGAAGAAGACATAGTTTGGGTCAGAATGGCAGGAGAGCCGCCTTGTGCCAGCCCAGGGCTTGCAATTATCAGCTTAGAGGCCAGAGCTGAGGGGTCTTATTCGCTCTTCAGCCTCAGGGGAGCCAAAAGCTGGGGCAGGGGAGAGGGTGGGATGGACACACGCCTGGGAGAAAGGGCTGAGGGACTCTTGTCCTCTCCTGGAGGAGACTAAAGATAAATACAGCAGAGCCCCACAAACCTTTGTTTTTAAAAATCTTTCTTTTTGGGGTTTATTTTGGAGGACACTTGGGCAGCCCTTCCATTCAAATGGAGCCAGGGTGTTTACTTAGTGTCAGGTTGTGACACCAAAGGCTTTGGGGCTGGTGCTGGGAGGAGAAGCCTGTGGTGAGCAACAAGTGCCCTGCATCACAATATCTCCCTGGGGAGAAAATACCTGGCCCAGGAGGGACCTCCTCCAAAACTGGAGGCCAGAAGCTGGAGCCAGACAAATTCAAATGGGAGATAAGGCACATGCAGGTGATTAACCACTTGAATAAACTGCTGAGGGCATCAGCTGGTGGTTCCTCACTGTGTTTTGGCAGAGGAGCACATGTCCACGCAGATGTGACTGAGCCTAATCCAAGTGACTGGGCCCAATCTAGAGGTAACGTGGTAAAACATGACATCTTGGAGTATAAGAGAGATCAGATGAAGCCCTCACAGCCGTGACTCATGAGTGACTTCAAAACCTCCTGGTTTGGCTCCTCATAAATCCCCATCGTGGTGTTTTGCTGCTATTGGTGTTTGGTTGGGTATCACTGATATTTAACAGTAGGCAAACTGGCTTTTCCTTGGCTCATGGGGAAGACAACCTCTTTTAATGCTTGTTTATTTTATTCCCAGAAGATCCAGACTTGGCCAGGTGTCAAGAAGACAGGTTTTCTGCCAAGAGTCACCAGTGTTGCTGCTCTCCATAGACCCTTTGCCATCTTTGCAGGAGGGTTTCTCTGTGCCTGAAACCAAGGTATTCCCATCCACCAGCGTGGCAAGTGATGGGAAGGGGTTCCTTCAGCCATAGCAACTGAGGAGATCTATGGATGGTCCTCCTACCTCAGAGAAGGGACATAACTGGGGTGGAAGTCAAAGCAGAGAGAGAAGGGAGCAGTTCTTCTCCCATCCCATGGCAATCACAAGGAGCAAAGCATACCTGAGCCCAATCTCCTATTTATCACCCCTCAGCTGGTCTGATGGGCCAACTCCAAGTGCCTCAAGGTGTTGAATAGATGTTTCACTATATAAAGACATAGCAGAGAGCCCCCCCTGCTCTTGCCACCAGCAGGACATGGGTGGCTTGATGGATTCTTCTTTCTTAGGTGCTGTTTGTGCCTTGTCCTCAGAGGCTTCAGCTGCCCAGGCCACCCTGGCCTTAGAGTCTGTCTCACAGGGAGAAGAAGGGTCTTTCCAGCTTGGCTGGTGAGACCTTCCTAACCTGAAGGCCTTTGTGAGAGGCCCAGGAAACCTTCTCCCATAATTGTGGGGTGCTCAGCTCGGGGCTGTGGGTGCAGTGCAGTTATTTACCAACGTGGTGACTCCTATGGCTGCCTCACTGGAGCTAAAGGTTAATTACTGCCCATAAATCTAAGAGGTCTTCTCCTAGGTGACATCACTAACACTTCTGAGGCTGGTTTTATGCTGAGGATTGGAGGAAAAGCTGTTCAGTGGAGGTTTCAGCTGACATCACTCCTCAGCCTGTGAGGTCGTATAGGGAGGAGAAGAATATCTGATACTTGAGGTGGGGCTCTCCACCTTCTGTCTTCTTGATGGTTTTGGAGTGACACCTATGAGGTGGTGTTTGAAACATTTATGTGCTGTTTTCAGTGAACACCTGCAGAGCAATCCCACTGCCCTTTGCAGGGAGTGCTGGTGGGGCTGGAGGGGAAGGGAGGCTGGAGATCATTTCCCTGCTTGCAGGTGTAGGTTCATGCTGCTTAATTCCACAGTGATCTTTGGTTAGTGCTCCCAGGGGAGCTGAACCCTGATGTTTGGTGCTCCCCACACAATCCCTGTGTGTCAGGAACCCTGTGTTCCAGGGTTGGGAAGCCCTGGAACAAGCTGTCCAGAGCAGTGGTGGAGTCCTGTCTTTGGATGATGTGTAGATGTGGTGCTGAGGGACATGGTTTAGTGGTGGGTTAATGGTTGGATTTGATGACCTTAAAAAGTCCCTTCCAACAGGAGCTTAGGAGCTGAGCAGGAGGTTATGGAGGTGCCCACAATGCCCTGTCTCCTAAAGACAGGCTTTAAGTGAAGCTCACAGCCTAGAAGAGTGATTTTGGAGAAACTGAGGTGTGTTTCCTTGTCCCCTTTGCACAGTGGGTGCAGCCCTCAGGATGATCATCACTTTAAGGGTAATGGTCAACAAGAGCCAGAAGGAGCTTGACCATCCTTCCCAGGCTAATAAAAGAATGTCCTGGTTCATTTTGCTCCCATCTGATTAACACTGTGTCTAATTGCCATGCTGGTTGCACTTCCATTGTTAATATAATTTTTAAGTGTTTTACTGGGGTTTTTTGGTAAAAAATTGTCCCCATATAGGTCTTGGTTTATACATTATTCCCTCAGAAGTGCAAGACAGGGATCTAGGAGACCTACACTTTCTTCTGTCACTTCTGCCATAGGGAATAGATAGAGGGAGATGGGGTCATAACATGGTACACAAGCACCATACTTTTATTGTCTGTTTGAGGAATAATTGGTTATAACTGATTAGCACAGGCTCCTCTGCTAAGATTATCCCCAGCACAAGTTGTCTGCCTGGCATGGATTAAATTCCAAAATTAAATTCTCTGCTGACCCTTCAGAGAAACAAAAGGCACCGAGTCCCTTCTGTGATCTATGGTTTGTTCTTCACATTTTCCAGTAGAGAGGTACTGGCATTAAATTCACTTGTCTGTGCCCAGTTCTGCACTGAGAGCAATGGGAAACTAGGTGTCTCTCTGCACTTTCAGGTACTTCAGTGCTTCGAAAATCAGATCCCTCTGTGTCTATCTCCTTATCTTAAGGTCAGCCTGACTTGGAAGCAGGTGAAAAATTCAGCAAAATTACTCGCTGGCCTGTTTCTAGGTAGAAGTCAGAAAATAAAGACAAAAAGGGCACTTTGAGTCTGTGCTGTTCAAGCTTGTACCTGTCAGGGGATGTCTAATAATGCTGGATGGAGAGATGGATCCCACAGAGGATGATACATGGGACAATCTGCACCCGTTGAGTTCAGGGGTCTCCTCACCTTAGGAAAGCTGCTCCCAGGCCTCAGCATTTGGAGATCTGGAGCTGCTGAGGCATCGTGTCATCCCTCACACCCCCACCAGCAGATGCTTCTCTTCTGGTTTCACCAATAAAATCCATGAGAAGGAGAAATTTTCAGGGGAAGGAAGCAAAGCCCCCAACCCTACTTATAGACAACAGCAAGGTTTGAGCCCAAAGTGGTGGGGAAGTCACATTTTGAGCTGTGCCTGTGTCCTGGATTCACCCCGTTGAGCAAGAAAGCAGCACTGTCACTTCAGATTCCCTCCTCACTGTCACCCTGGCAGGTCTGGGGTGGGAGTGGTTGCGTGCATCTCCTGCTGCCTTTCTTCTCTGGCTCTGTCACATCGCTCTGGCTGCTCCTCAAAGGGCTTGTGTGTCCCTAGACTCCATGGCCTCTCCAAGACTCAGCCTCTCTGGTTCTCAACGTGAGTCTTGCTGGCAGGACACATCCTGGTGGCCTTTTCCGTGGGGTCTTCTGAGTGATGCACAGACCTGTGGCTCCCCAACCGTTGCCCTTCGTCCTGTCCCCAAGCGCCTCCTGTGAACTTGCACCAAAGGACTCTGAGCAGAGCTGAGCAGCGTGATGTGTCTTGGCATCCCTGCCTAGGACTCTTCAAAATGTGCTTCCCCTTGTTGAGAGCAATCAGGCCGTTCCTGATGATGGTTCAGCAATGCCTCCCAGGCAAGCGAGGCCATGAGCAGTCCTTCTTCTCCAAATTTTGTTCTGAGAGAGTCAGATAAGTCAGCTGGGCAAGGAGAGCTCTGCAAGACAGGGGAGAGTGGTGGCTTGTGGTGTTTATGTGCCCCTCGTAGCTCTGCTTGGAGAAAGAAAAGTGCTTCTGGAGTTTCTGGGGTGCAGGGGGGGATTGCCAAGACCCCAGCACCTGAGGCCATAACTTGTGGCACATAAGGTCCATAATTGCTCCTCTTTCCTTTCCACCATCTCTCCCAGGAAGTTATCCAGATGACACCACCAATATCAGGGGGGTCTTGCTACCAGGAGACTTTGCTCCTTCTTGGTTTTCCCTGAAAATGATTGTAGGGTGGGTGATGCAAGTATCTGTGCTCTTTTGAACCCTCTGTTGGTCTAGGATTATATTCTGGTGTCCCCAACACTAGGACCTCTGACATCTTGGGACTAGGAGATTGGTAGGCTCTGAATTTAGTGATTTTCATGGGTTCCTTGACTATAAAAGTAGAGTTGTTGTTGCATCTAGTTGTACCTTCTGCAAGTGTCCATAGCTGGAAATACAGTGGTGTGCAAGAAATGAAATCCAGAAGTGACTATTCCGCCAATTCTCATGAAGTGGCCACCAAGGTAGGAAGGAGTTTTTATTTAAAAAAAACCCCCAAAACCCTCTTTCAATTTTAGCTTGGTGTTTCAGTCAATCCATTTTTCAGCAGGGCTAAGATGGGGCTTTGTTTTATCCACTGCTAAGCATGTGCATGAATACAGGGGAGAAAAATGGGGTTTTCAATGATTATTTACTTTTGAGGCAGCAGAAGGCACGTATATCCCATCCTCTCCTAAAAACCCATGATCCTCTAGCTTGGCATTTCACAGAGTGATTGGGCAGAGGTTTGAGGTGGTTGGGTGTCCACTGAGATACTTAACCCCAACCAGAGCCAAGGATGCTACTCCTCCTCCCACTGTAATAATACATCTTAGACAGGAGAGCTGATAAACTCCACCAGAGCTGGGGCTTACAAAGGCAGAAGCAAATGTATGGCCATACATGGTGTAGATGTACAGAAAAAATGGAAGATATCAAAGAATTCCTACTAGGGGGTGAGTTGTCAGGAAGAAAACTACAAGCACCCTGTAATTGTTTGGGGTTTTTTAGATTATTGGGTGCAAAGAAGGATTTAGCTTGTATCCATGGAGGGAATCATGAATATAATCTGCTTTAAGTAAATCCCACTAACAAGCCAGTTTGTGGGCTTGTGTTGCTGATACTGGGAGTGTCCTGGTTTTACTGGGACAGGACGCTGGGCCAGCCATGGTCTGCAGGTCATTAGCAGTTTGGAGTTACCTCAGTTGGCTACAGGTGTGTCCCACCCCAGAAACACCACGATCACTATAAAGGGGGAGGTTTGCTGAGGCTCCTGCTCTTCATTCTTCTCCCCATCCTTGAAGGGCCTCCCTCATCATTCTGCTCCAGAGGATGCTTCCTTTTTATTGAGACCACCGTACATTCAGTGGGGTGAGTATTATTTTATATACTTTATATTTACATTAGTATTAGCTTGGCTGCTTCCTTAAATCCATTTTAATTTCTTCATGGGGTCTCCTCTCCTTTTCCAGTTCCCCCTTTTCTGCTGGGGAGGGGTCATGAGGTGGTAGAGCAGCTGCTATGTTCAGTTATGGGCTGAACATAGACAAGGAGGGATGCTCTAGTTATAAGCTCAAGACATGTAGAAGTTAAATATGAGGATATTGTAAATACAAAAGGTGGGAATAGAGGTTTCCTACTCAACTTTCAGTCCTGATGTGTGAATTTGCAGTGTATAAATGGTGGTGGGTGTTTCTTTTGCACTGTTTGCTCTTTAAAAATATAATTCAAGTGGTATTGTAAAATTTCCCATGTTTTACCTCAAATTCACCTAGTAGCAAAAGAAAATAAGAATATACATGGGAACAGGTACCTCCTGAGAGGTTTGTGTTAACTGAAGCACGTGAGGTGTTGGGTCCAGCAGTGCCAATGTCATCCCTGCCAGGGCTGCAGGTGAGGAGCCTCCTGCCTGCAAAGGGCTGCTCCTTTTCATACAATCATCATAGAGTTGGAAGGAACCTTTCAAGGTCATCTAGTCCAACCCCACTGCAGTGATCAGGGACATCTGCAACTAGAGCAGGTTGCTCCAACCTCCCCTGCAATGGTTCCAGGGATGGGGCATCAACCGCCTCTCTGGGCAACCTGGGCCAGGCTCTCACCATCCTCAGTGTACAAAATTTCTTCCTCCTCTCTCACCTAAATCTCCCTTTTTTAGTTTAAACCATCACCCCTTGTCCTGTTGCAACAGGTGCTGCTCCAAAGTCTGTCTCCACCTTTCTTCTAGGCCCTCTTCAAGTACTGAAAGGCCACCAGAAGGTCTCCCTGGAGCCTTTTCTTCTCCCCCAGCTCCCTCAGAGAGGGTTCCAGCCCTGAGATCATTTTTGTGACCCCCCTTTATGGAGGGCTAACGTGACAAGCAGCAGCCTCAGCCACCTCCTGCAAGCCATGGGTTGGGTTGTCTGTGATGATCTCCTCCCTCTCTGTGTTGTTCAAACCAAACCCTTTGCAGAGCACATGAAACCTTCAATTTACACCACTTGGGCCAGCTCTTTCCATCTGCTGCCTGGGCTACAATAAATGCTTTATTAGCACCAGGATAAATTAAAATACCTGCAGAACCCAGGAGAAACCCCACCTACATTTAGCATCTCCTCCTTAGCTCTGTCTTGTGCCTACTCTGCAATTGGGGTGACATCCCCACCACCACAAATGAACCTGGTGGGGCTCAAAGGGGGGGGAAAAAACCCCCTCAAGAGTTACCTCAGCAGCATTATCATAAAAAATACATGTACACAAGGGGCTATTCTCTCTGCTGTGTTTATGTGACTCTCCTGCTCGTGCTAATAGCAGTGATGTTTGTACTTCCCATGGTGGGAACAAACCTCCCAGTGAATAATGTAGTGTTAAATTTTGGGTAAGACATCAAAGCACCAGTAAAAACCAGTGCTGTGAGGTTACCCCTGGCAGCTCCAGCTCGTGGCCAAGCTATTTTTATTATTATAAAATCTTTCTCCCTTCCCATGAATGGGTGCACTGTATTTTGTGCTTTTTCAAGTCAGAACATGCTTTTGTGGATTTTTTTTTTTTGATATCTCAGCACTCTCCCTTGTTTTCTCAGGAGGACAGTAAAGCTGAGAGTTCAAGGTTTCAGGAAAATTAAGACACTTATATTTTAATTTGAGATGGAGACCCTAACACTGCTTGAAGGTGGGCTGGGAGTTTGATGCCAACCAAGAGAAGCTCTCCCTAGGTACGTTTGTAAATGTACCTACAAATATCATGTGCTTATTAATCTGGGGGCTCAGCAATACCTAAGCATAAGAACCATGAGAAAAGGCCATGGGAACAGGAAAAGACCCTTTTAATTCCACCTTCCTGCTTCTCCACCCTCCTCCCCCATCTCCTCCTCCTCCTCCTCCAGCGACAGACCTGGGTGTCTGTGGAACTCATTTACATGCTTTGCTTCCACTGCCCACTCCCCTAATTTATCCCATATGTTTATCCCCCTTTGTGTGCAACACTCCTGCTTGTGTTCCCTATTTGCTTATAATTTCCTAATTTTTCAGGTTCTACCTCCTGGGTCGTGGGGGTTTTTTTTGAAGCTTCTCACTCCTGTGTGATCTCTCTGAAATTTCTGCTTCAAGCCAAGGTAGCAGCAGCCACCAGAGCTACTTGGAGCCTCAGCAAAGGAGGCTCTTGAAGCAGTGCCTCCTTCAGAGGTACTTTGCTGAGACTAGAGGCAGGATGGGACCTACTGGGAGATCCAATTAGATGAGCCCTGCTTCAGCGAGGCACCTTCTCTGCTGTTTTGGGAGCCATGGCTTTCCAGGATGGGCCCAGAAGGAGGGGAAATATCAAGACACCTCTTGGTACGTGGCTTGGTTTGACAATGTGGAGCTGTGCAGAGCAGCTCTGGCTCGACAGAAAAATGCTCAGTGGCATTTGGAGCCTGTTTTTGAATGTACTCACTGAGTTGCTTGCAGGAAAATCCTGGTACTTGCCATTCCTGCAGTTCTTTTATGCCTTGATATTAATCAAGGGATTTTTTTCTGGCCAGCATCTACTTAAAGTAGATGTTTCATCTGTTATAGGCATAATCTTGTGGATCCACCCCAAAGCAGCTGCATTGATGGATACCCTGCAAGCATCATCCCAGCCACAACTGCTTGGCCATCTAGATGCTCCATGGAAGTGTTGCCTGAGCAGAACTTTTTGGGGGTTTTCAATGAAATGTGTCCCTACATAAAATGTGGTGACTCCACAAGTCCTAGATAGAAGATGGAGATGTGGTATGTGACAGTGGGCACTGCAGCAAACACATCTTTGAAGGGGCAGCCCCACCTCTGGCAAGGCAGGAGCTGCCTACAAGCCTGGGGAGAAGGTGGGTGGGTTGCAGGGTGTGATGCTCTCACCTGGCTTGAGCTGCTGAGTCCTCACAAGTCTGTGACGTGTCTCAGCAGCCACCAAGTTCAGCAGACAGAGAGCAGTTAGTACTACCTGTAATTCATGGCTGTGGGAGAGCATCAATTAAATTTAATTTATTTTTTTAACTATGGTAAAACAAGCAGTAAGTTCGATGCATGTGTGGCAGCACGTTAGCAAATTACTGGTTGGTTTCTTAGATATAACCCTTGGTTTTCTTCCCAGTGATGCCAGAGTGCAAGTGTCTATTTTTTGCTATTTTTTCCCTTGTCCTGTTCAACGACTCCTTTCCAAAGGGAGGGAGGTGATTAACTCAGTGATGGCTGAATTCTTTCTGCAGAAACACTTCAACTTGTCCTTAGCTTAAAATCTGGGAGTTTTCTGTTTGACTGTGGGGTCAGACCCACTTGTCACAGTGTTGGGTAACCTCTTCATAGACATCTCTTATATATCTACATGTCTATCAAGATCTAGATCTAGTCATTCCCAAAGACATGATGTTATACACAAATAAATGGACACAGGCACACATATATGAAACCAAAGCACACAAATGTAATTTATTGGAGAATTCTGGCTGTACATTCATTGTAAAGTCATTGTTGGCACACTCATACCCAAACCAAGATGTTGATTTCTGTCACTGCACCTCTTCCACCTTCCTGGAGGTGAGAGGAACCACCCAGGTAAATGTCAGACCTCTAGAAGTCTAGGGAAGTTTTCTCTTTCCCTTCATTGGAGCCAAGGTCTCAGTCCTTGCTCTCAGCACTACCAGACATTTACTGAATCATAGAATGGGATCATAGAATCATTTTGATTGGAAAAGACCTTTAATATCAAATCCAACTGACTCAGCACTGCTAGGTCACCACAAAACCACATCCCTCAGCACCACATCTACATATTATATTATATTGATAATTATATATATCAGTATCTAATTACATATATCATAATATATCTCATTATCTGAACCATGCTTTATATTTTCTTAGCTGGGATGAAAAGGTACCTTCCTTGGCCATCACCATGGAGTTTCTACTGAGAACAGTGCCCATGATATTACTGGGGGGTTTGGTTCAGGGAGTGCATCTGACCTGAGCTGAAATCCCTGATGGGGACCAGCCAGCCCAGCCCCCTCCTCACCCCTCAGGGTAGAACAATGAAACCCACCATTATTTTTTGTTTTTTGTTTGTTTTTTTTTTGCTTCCCTGCAGAGATTTGCTGATCTACACAGAGGAAAATCTGCCCTGCTGCAAATCAGACAAACCCACTTTGCTGATTTTCCCTTTGTTTTATTTAACACATCAAATTAAGGCTAAGGTTTGGGGTTTTTTTAACAGTTACTGATTTTACCATGTTTGGTTTGGCAGGTTTTTTTTTTAAAAAAAATCAACAGAAGGATTACATTTCAATGGCACAACACCCTAATCCTCAGGCAAATGATTTGTCCAAGCTTAATATGAAGTACTTAGGATGTATTGTTTGATGTAAACACTAGTTCTAATAAAATGGTGCCTGAGGTACAGTTCTTCAACTTGTAATACCCTATTTGTGTTGGCCTGTACACATTGGATTTGAAACCATTATGATAAAATATATCCTCTTTAGCCTGATAAAAAAAAAAAAATATATAAAAATCACAGTGTAGGGTTTACTCTCCAAGGAAAGACTCTGAGTGTGGTGAGGGGGCTCCTGTGAGTGATGTAGGGGTTGACCAGGGTTACACCCCATCATTCATGGGGTGCATCAAATTGACATCATTCAATGTCAAATTGACATCATTCATGGGGTGCATCTAGGGTAGGAATCAGCCCTCTCTGGGCAGTGCATCAGTCTTGAGCATCCTGGGGAAAACAGCTTCCCTGCCCCATCACTCCATATTTTGGAGTCTATTTAATGTTCTTCCTGCTTTTTCCCCAGGTCACCCCATCTATTTGAAATGATGTGTTTGGCAATATAAATATGCTCCAGGTGTGACCAAGGGTCTTGTTAAAATGCTGGATTTTAAAGGATCTGCTGGACTGGGTGATTAATTAAGGAGGGGGCAGGTTTTTATGGAAATAAGAGGAAATCCATAATTCTGGCAGAACAGGCTCCAAGTGCCTCTTGCAAGGGGGGGAAATACCAACATTTTGGGGAGGTTTCCTCCTCCTCACCCTCCTATGGCTTGTTTGAAATGACCCCATCTTTCCATCAGCCTTTGAAGTCCTTTTGCAGAATAATCAGGCTAACGAGGGTAATAAGGAGAAATGGGGCAAGGGTGCTCCTTTCATGGGGCAGAAATGGAGGTTGAGGGGAAAAGTGATTTAAAAGAAAAGAGGAGGTGAGGAAATGCCCAGAGACTTGTCCATGTAAGAGGAGAAATATTTCTAGGCACTGATGCTGGAGACTTCATGGTTTCCCAGTCAGCTTCCCAGTGGAAATAGATAAATATCTATGTGAACATGCAAGAAGCAACAGCAACAGAAGAAGGGCTTCTACCCTTTCTCCAGAAAACATCACCCAAATCACGACTGGTCCTTGATGTCCCGGTGATTGAAACTTAATCCCAAATTTGAAAGCCTCCAGCTTCCAACTTTGCCTGTTGTAGCTCGCCTCCTTGGAGGTCTTCCCATCAGATGGCATGTTCTGGTTTTGGGAGGAATTAGAGTGTTTTGGGAAGGTGACCAGGATTTCCTAAGCTGTGTGGAGACACCTTGTCCTACCTCCAGCATGGTGACAGGAGTGGTTATTCTGCTGGCCAGGGCCACCATCCCCACAGAGCCACTTAGGGAACAACCCTGGCCAACACCACCAGGCTTAGCTCCAAACCCTGCCTAGGTGGGGACCCACCCCACCACATGGCCAGAGGTTCCACTGCCAGGTGTGTTGCTGTGACCTGGGGCTGGTTGTGATGTCCCTCTATCCACTCAGTCGTTTCTCACAGCAGCAGAGCAAGGCTTAGCCCCAAACCTAGCAGGGAATTACAGATGGAGGCTGATCAGATAAAAATCCGTGCCTTCCACCCCAGGAGCAGAGGCTGAAATTACACCCTGTAATTATAACGTAGTTAACCTGTGACTGCGCTTCACATATATTTTTTTATTTTTTATTTTTTTTCCCCCCTTCAAGCCAATTATTACTAAATCTGCAAACTCAGTATGACTGAGTTGTTTATCGCTGCCCTGGGAGGAAATCATCATTTGGCTTCACACTCCTCAGAAGCCAGGTACACTACTTACCTTCTATTTACGCTGCCATTAAGAGAACATTATTATTAATACCTCTATTTTTCCCTCTGTTAGTGCAATATTGTTGGCATTAATAATGCTTAACTCAAGTCCTCAGTTCCTTAGGAGGAATCGCAGCCCCTGGTTATTATTAAGCTCACGACTGGGTAATAAGCAGTTTGTCCCAGCAAAATGATGGTCTTCACAGTGAGGTGACAAGAGACCATGGGAGCCTCACCTGCTTGTCAAATCCAACTGAAAAATATTCCCCTGGGCTCAAGGAGCTTTGGATCTGGCTCCCTGTGCCTGGGAGGGAGCACAAGATCTACAGCTTGGCTACCACCAGGGTTTCAGCAGCCCCAGGTGGGGCTACTGATGTCACCTGTGATGGTGGCCAATGTGCCACAGTGATGGTGGGTCCTGGTGAGGGGTTGACAACGAGGAGAGGACACTTTGCTACCAACTCAGGGGATGGTGGGTGGGAAAGGGGAAGGCAAAGGGCACTGTCAGGGCTTGTGGTGGCTCCTGAGATGCCATCCTTGGCACCAGGGCAGCCTATCTGAGAAGCTGCTATGATGGGTTGATGGACATGTTCCTGTCACATGCAGTCCTGGAGCACGTTCAGACACTGCCAAAAACCCCCTAGGGTTTGGTGCCGGGACTAAACCAGTTAACCTTGATCCCTCATGGGTTATCCTTTGAATCTGCTCTTTGACAAGAGGTGTAAACCTCACCCTGGTCCTACAGGAGTTTCTATGGGGTGCTTTTCTCCTTTAAAAATGACAGCAGGTTGCTGGGGATGCTCTAAGTTCCCGAGCTAGGAGATGAGGGTGTCTCCAAGGACATGAGGATGTCCTCAACTGGGCCACACTGGGGGGTATGGCTGTACATTCAGAAATCTTACACTACAATTTATTCCCCAGGTCACCTGAGCAAAGGAGCTTTCTCTGTTCTCCTTCCCCATTTGTTTTTTAACTCCCAAGTTCTGCTGGCAGAAGTTTATGAAAATACTAATTTTTGCTCATTTATATGTTTTCAGCCTTTTTAAACATAATGGGTTTTTTTTCCCCAAAACAAATTCACTTGAAGTCTCCTGTAATAAACCCGAGATGCCTTTTCCACTATGCCAACAGATACTGTCCTGGTTTCTCTGGGCCAGCCATGGTCTGCAGCTCATTAGCAACCAGGAGGCAGCTGGGCCAACTGACCCTCATTGCCCACAGGTGTGCCCCATCCCATAATCACCATGCCCAGTACAAAAGGGGACGTTTGGTGAGGCTGGAGCTCCTCCTGATCTTCCTGCTTCTCCTCAACCCTGGAGGGACTCGCTCACCATCCTGCTCCTGAGGGGTTTTCCTGCTTGCTGTGGCCACTGTAAGTTTGCTGAGCTGAGTAGAACTTTATATTTGTGCTGTTGGTGGTTTGGCTGGTTCGTTGAATCCATTTTCATTTCAACCTGTGGGTCTCCTCTTCTTTCCTGATCCCCCTTCTCTGCTGGGTGGGGTCTTTGGGTGATAGAGCAACTGCTACAGTTCAGCCCTGGGTACAGGCTAAACACAGACATGTGAAAACACATTTTTATCTTCCATGCTGTTAAAAACTTGCTTATTTTGCTCTTAGGAGCTACTTGCTCACTTGTGCTTCTTTGTACAGAAACCAGGTTTAGCCTCACAGCCATTTTTGCTCCAAAATGGCCAAGTTGAGCATAGTATTTATTAATAAACTGCTTCTCCTCCTGTCTCACTGTGCTGACTCCTTGCAAACCCAGCAGTGGGCAGAATGTGATCAAGGAAGATTGTATTGATAGATGCATCTTACCAGAAAGCTTCCACATAATTAATGTTTGTAGCTTTATGTTGGAGGGTGCTTTAGGGGCAGGGTGGGTCTGTTGCTTCTTTGTGCTCCAGCTGGTCTTAACTGGGCTGACTTTTGGTATTGCAAGCTTCATTAGTGATAAAAAAGGAAAAAAAATCATTTTTTTTTAAAGTAAGAATTGTATTTTTAATGTGTGGAGAAAGAACATGGTGCTGTGCTCCTATCAGCCAAATTGCCTCATTTCTTTGTTCATGGAACATCCCTATGCCCAAAGCTTTGGCAGCACAAGAAATGGAGGTCAAACCACTGTCTCCTGGCTCTGCTTGGCAAGCTGTGACTTCCACAAGCCTTGTAGTCAAAGGGATTTGCTCATCTGAGTAGCTGCTCTTGGTGGGGTAGGTGGAGGAGGCACCAGCGACGTGGCCTCCTGCAAATATCACCAACCAATCTTGGTGCTATTGGAGCTGGGGACATCCAGCAGCTGGCTCAGCCCTTCTGCTAGAGCATCCCCTGGTTATCAATATCCAGAAAATATCAATATTAAGAAAATATCAGTATTAATAAATCAATATTTAGTTATATTTAGTTATCAATATTGATAGTGTGGAAGTTTACACGTTATTTGCTTCCTTTGAAGCCACACAGATCTCAAACAGCTTGCTGGGAAAAAAAAAAAGGGAAATGAAAAGCTCCAAATTCAGAAATCTTGCCAAAAAATCTCTGGGTTTGGGCAAGCATCAGATAAAAATAACAAGTTAGAGGACAGAGCAGGGCTCCTCTCTCTTGGAGTCTCGCCCGGGGCCGCGCGTGCCCGGGGAGCCCATCAGGCTCCTCCAGCCTTCTGCTGGAGTGAAGAGGGTCTGAGTTTGATGTATGAGCCTTGGCTTGCCATTGTGAGTCACCCCAGAACTAGCTGTAGGCAAAACAAAAAAATCTTTTGTGATTAATTAGAAAAAACTGGACAATTATGAATGGGCTGCACGCAGCCAGCGTAGGGTAATATAAATAGTAATGAAGCTGCCTGGATGTGGTGAGCGCGCCGCGGCCATCGTGGGGGGGAAAGGATCTGATTTAGGTGGTGTCAGCTTGAATAACATGGTTTTTTTTCTTCCTCTTTGTTCGGTCTTTACCCAGGATTAGATGTGAAACTTTAAAAGTGAGTTTTGCTCGTCTTTCTTCAAATGGCTGGTGGTTGTTTTGGTGTCTGCCCCAAACATACGCTCCCCTTCCATGGGCATCTCCAGTGCTGATGTTAGGATGAGTGACTGGGTCTGGCAGGGCTCTAAGTGGTGTGTGGTTGTTGTTGCTCCTTTGTGTTTGTCACAGGGTCTGGCAGGCTCAGGGAGAGGGAGATTGTCTGAATTCCCCAGGTTTTTTAGTGCCTTATCAGAGGGAGGGGGGGAAAAAAAGATCTATAGGCAGCTCTCTGCAGCACAATGGATAATTATATTCACTATGTTCTACATCACTCTTCATTTAGCTGCTGCCTAATTAAAAAAATATATTGGTGATAAGATGATGTCAGGCCTAGAATTGTGCCACTCCCCAAAACCAGAGGCAGACTTGCCTGAATGTGGGAATTTTAGTCACAGGAGGGGAGTAGTTATTTTAATTTGGGGTGATCTGCCCACTCATCCCCTTCAGCTGGGGGAAACAAGTGAATTCTTCCCTGTCTGTAGGTGGGTGAGCAAGTCATGCCATGACAATTGTGATAGTGGATTAAATCACAGCCCAGCTCCCTGCTGGGTGATGCCCCCAGAGCCCATTGCCCACCTGCCTGGCCTCACTTTCTGAAAAGAGAGATGTGGGGAACTGTGAACTGAGTTTTGTGTTCATTTCTGGGGTCTCCAGTTCAAGAGGAGCAGGGAAATACTGGGGAGAGTCCTGAGGAGGCTACAGAGGTGCTGAAGGGACTGGAGCATCTCTGTGCTGAGGACAGGCTGAAAGCCCTGGGGCTGTTGGAGAAGAGAAGCCTGAGACAGGATCTGATCAATGCTGATCAATAGCTAAAGGGTGGGGGGCAAGAGGATGGGGCCAGACTCTTGTCAGTGGTGCCCAGAGATAGGACAAGGGACAATAGGCACAAGCTGGGACCCAGGAGGAAAAACCTGTTTGGTGTAAGGATGGCAGAGCCTGTCCCAGGCTGCCCAGAGAGGTTGTGGAGTCTCCTCCTCTGGAGAGCTTCCAAACCCACCTGGATGTGCCCCTGAGCACCCTGCTCTGGGTGAGCTGCTGGAGCAGGGAGGATGGATGGATGGATGAGATGATCTCCAGAGGTCCCTTCCAACCCCTGTGATTCTGTAGGGAACCTCCTGCCAAGTTTATTCCTAAAAAGACCCTGTCCCCACACATGCACCCCCTTCCTCCCCAAAGTCGTTTGATACTTTTACACCTGGGTGTTTTTGGCTGTTTCATTTCCCAGGAAAGATTTAAATCCTAATATTTCAAATATATGCATATTAAAACCATGCCTGCTTTTGTTGCATTACAGCTCTATCAAGCATGTACAAGTACCTATGGATGTATTACTAGTGAGAGCTCCCAGAGGAGAAATACTCCCCTCTTCCAACTCAAGAAATAGTGGTGGTGATGTACACACGGTCTTTAATTAGCACTGCAACAAAAAAACCCCAACATGAAGTCCAAGGCAGGTCTCTGCTGTAGTTTCCTGCACTTTTACTGCCTCGGAGACAAAAAGCAAAGGTAGGAGGGGGCAGGTGTGAGAGGCAAGGCAATAATAAACATTTCTTTAAGATCACTATCCATCTTTCAGTAGATACTGTTGACAGAAGATGGAGATAACATCAAGCAAACCAGAGTGAGTGGCTCGTGATGGTATTAAGTGTTCTCAGGTAGTGTCATTTTGGGGAAAGGTGGTTTTTTTTTTTACACTTTGGCCCCTGCCTGTGTTAATGGGGCACTGATTAAAGGCTTCGAGTGCAGCTGCAAACTAATAGTAGCACAAGAGACATGGACCTTATGTGGTGAAGTGTCCCAGGGTGACACCGAGCTGTGTTTTCTGCTGATACATTAACCCTAATATTCAATTTAATGAACCTGTGCAATGGACCAGACAACTAGTATAATGTCCCGGTCTCACAAGGTCTCAATCATTCACATCTTTGAACATTTACCAAAACACAGCCCAAAACTTTGGCTGAAGTCACTCTGGGATGCCAGCAGGACGTATTGCTTTTGAATTCCATCAGGAAGGGTAGGGGAGCAAGGACAGTGATGTTAACCACATTATCTCTTCTTGCATCTCTACCACCTCCTCCAGCCTGAAATAAAACCTGGGTCTTTATCCTGCAAATCCTCCATGCACAAAATTTCCCCTGCAGTCGATGGTATCTGACTTGGCAATTGATTTTCTCATTATTGCTCCCATGTCAATTATTTCTCTGCTCAGAGTATATTTGCATTGCAACCAAGAGCCTGATCTCAGCATGAGTACTGGGTGTTAGTCAGTAATCTAGTGAGCTGGAGTGTCCCCAGCTGCTCAGGCATGGGGACATCAACCTCCCACCACCTGCCCTGTACCTTACTGGCTTTTCCATTCCTGTCTGCACCCTGAACCCAGTGCAGGAACCCCCCACACAGTTCACACAGTGTGATGTGTTGGGTTTCTTGGGTGTTCCTTTGGATGGATGCCTCAAAACCTCCCCCCGTGATGCTCTGTGGCTGCTCTTCCTGCAGGACTTTAGGCTCGTTGTGTCCATGTCTGCTCTTCTTTCCCTGAGTCCTCCAGAAATATATTGCTTCAGTCCATGGGTCTCATGTCCATGATGTGGCTAATAGTAAGAGCATCATCCCTGATCTATGCTTGGGATGTGCTTGCCCAGTGGTGGGCCAGATCCAATTGGCTGCTAGAATGTTTCCTTTGTAGGATCTTGTCCCTAAAACAAAATTTTGTGTTTCGTTATATCATATGTTATATTATAAGTAAGTTCTTCACAATAATAATAACTGAGAGCTAAATTCCCTGGCTGTTTTTCTCCCTGGAAGTGATCATCTATTGCTGTCCCTTTCATCTGGGAATGATGGAAGTGCTTCTCCAAGCCTTGAACCATCACACTGGCACTGAGCTGATGGCTTTCACCAGCCTTTGGAGGATGCCACTCTTCAGATCTTTGTCAGAGAGCAGCTCTGCTAAGCCTGTGCCCTGAGCTCCTGTGCTGGGTCAGGGAGGACTGGCCCTGGACCTCCTCCAGAGAAGAGGGCTATGTTCTTGCCATGAGGCAGAGGTCAGTGTTTAGTCACTCCAGTGACTGCTGTTAAGCCTTATCTCTGAAAAGAGGAGGAAAAATAAATCAAACATGGCAAAACAGCAGCAACCTCTTCCCACTGCCCCTAAAACACTTGCTCAAAAGGATTCACGTGTTGTGCATGTGGAGATGGGGTTGAGGAGAAGACCAGAGACCCCTTGATGCTGAGAAGCTGTTTGGGTTAGCAACCACATTCTGAACACTCCTGGGACTCTCATCATGTGCCCCATTCCTCATCCCCAGCATCTGTTCAGCAGCACCTGGCATCTGCATCATCAGTAGTGGGGTGGGCATGTGTCACTCCTGCCAGCACAGGAGCCCTGCCAACTGCTTTTGGATGTCCTTGAGGTATAGCCAGCAGCTCCAGGTCCTCCTGCAGGCCCTCCTGTAATGCAGGCTCCTCATATTTGACTTTGGCACAGCCACAATAGTCTTAAAGTATGTCAGGTTCCCAAATACCTACTTGCTGAAATCTCTCCTATTTAGATAGGAGCTATTTGGCAACTTGGGATGTTGCTCTTGTTCTGGCATGACCTTCTTCTGTCACTCTACCTCAGGATTAATTGTATTTGCTCAAGAAGTTGGCAGGGTCGTGGTTTGCCCTCCTGCCTACTTGCCCCAAACTGGGGAGCCTCATAAAGTGTTGTGAGGTGTGTTATGATATTTTAACGGTGACAAAGATCAACCTTTCTAATCAATCAAGACTTTTTGTTATCAAGTTCTCTATCATTTGCCATCTGCCAGGCTGTTGGACGTCACAGAGCGTAGGCTTGGCATGGAGCTCCTGACTGAGAAATTAAAGAGATTGGGTCAGATGAACATCATATAATCCGTGCTGGCTGCTTCTAACTGAACTAGAAATGTAGGTGAAGCAGAGTAGGGGTTATAACTTAATTAATCCATCACTATGTGCTGTGCAACACCTCATTGGAACACCCCAAACCGAGCCAGGAGAAGACAGCAAATAAGAGGCAGCTTACTCGGTGACCTTTCTGGTTTAACTCAGAGGCATCCATCAGTCATGTCCCAGAAATTTTCAGGACTATCTTGTTGTTTCCCTCCTTCTGTATGTTGCTTGTGCTATTTATTACAGAGCCACTCACCTGGTTATCTTATCGCTGGTGGGCGCTGCTATCTACAGAGGAACATCTCCAGCTCTGGTTTTAAGCCTCAGATGAACGTTGAAGGCTATGACTAAGATTTCTGACTCTTTTAGGATGACACTGCCCTTATCTTCTGCTAGCCAAGGAAAGATTTTTATCTTGGAGGTACCTAGACCCTGTCTGCTGGCTGCTCATCTGCAGCCATGCTTTCAAAATCCAGTCAGGCTGGGTCAAGTTCTGAGTTGGCCCCAGCAGAGAGACTTTGGCTCAAGCAGGACATGAGGAAATGCAGGGCTAACATTTGCTTCATATTAGCCTTTTGAAATTCCTTCCTCCCTTTATATTGAGCACGAGCTCATTTTGCAATTTGCTGGACAGATTTGGGCATTTCAAGCAGAAGATGATTAATGGTGTCCTTAATATGATTTCCAGTGGTTCAGGGACTTACTAATTTTTACCATGGTTTCTTTCTGCCCGTATTTATGAATCCAAGAGTTTCATCAGTAGGTTCTTTTCCCTCATTTTTCCATTGGAGTGCAGTCCTATTGTGTTTCAGGCTGTGCCTTGGTGACAACTAACCTTCACAACCAGGTGAGGTTCTATCACACTCTTTGTAACTCTTGAGGTGCTTCATTAGGGAAGTTTCTGTGGCTCTTTCTTGATTCCCAGCAGCTTTTCACTTACCAAGCATCCTAGTGGCACTATGAATGATCCCAAAGACCTCTGAATAGGGCACTTAACTGGAGTAAATTCATCCTTTAATTGGCTTAGCTATGTTGACTTGCTTGTGAATCTATAGGAGACCACCTGGCTTTGGGACCTTTCTATTGTATAACCTACAATTTGCTCAGATCCTGCCAAATTCCTTTTCCACTCAATACCTTCTTTGTAAGTTAATGGCCTTATTTAGCTTTTCCTCTTCTTATGTTTTCAATTCCATCCTCGAGTTAATTTCTTTTTCTATATTTTGTTACTATTTTTGACCTCAATTCAAAGGTTCATCCAAAATTGTGTCAGCTCATCTTAAACCTTCAAGACCTGAAACATGATGTTTCTATACTCAGGCTGAAAATTCTTTACCTTGGCCAAAGAGCTCATTTGCTATAGATTAGAGCAATAGGGGTCTAGTCTTTAGGTATTTCTCCAAAGCAAATAATCATAATTAGCAGTTTGCCCATCTCCAAAGGGAGCCTCTTGCACAAAGCCATTTGTTGGCCTCCAATAGTGGAAACACTTCTCTTTAATGTAACTTGGGCATGGATTCCTCTGCTGGTTTTCATCAGTTCCAGATAGGGTGCAAATGGTTTAATTTGATCCTCTTTTGTCAACCATTAGTTTATTCTGGGCACAGGGCAGTGAGAACATCTCACTCTGGAGAGACACTAGAAATTAATCATGGCTCAAATTTTCTAGTATGGGGCAGGGTTGGAGGTTAACTTAGAAGTGAAGTCCTGATGTTTGCTGTGGAAAATCTTAATATCAAAAATATTAATGGCTAAGGTTTGGTGCTGAGCCTCAGCATTGGGGAAGATGAAGAGCAGCAAGGAGCAGCGTGCTGGGAGTTAGAGATGCTCTAAGGCCTTGGTGAGCTCACCCTAAGGTTAAGCTTGAGATCTCGTTGACTTCAATAGGATCTAAACTATTTGTATATAATCTGAAATCCAGATGGGAAGAAGTACAGACAGAATCAAAGCATCACACTTCAGTCTGGGTCTGTATTATCAGGCTTGGGACTATTCCCCAGTCCCTTGGCTGAGTGAACTCCCTTACCCTAATATGCCCTTGGACCAGTCCTAACAGAAATAAGTCCACCAAATTCAGAAAAGCAGTTTTATGGTAGTTTCTACAGCACTCACAGGAAGATGTTTTGCCAGCACCTTCACAGCACAAAGGGCAGGTGAATAAATCTCCAGGAGCTCACTGGGGAAGGAGGTGGTCTCTCCAGTGGAGGTGAAGCTGATGCAATCCTTACATCCACTAAGCACAGGATAAAGATAAGGAAACATATTTTCTTTTCTGGGTGGTTATGAAGAGGCTGTATAAAGTTGAAGAGGAAAAAAAAAAAACCCCAAAATGTCCAAAGCATTGTGTACAATGAGTGAATTGTAAAAAGGATGCTCCTCCCCCAGTCCAGTGTCTGTTCTTCCCACATCACCTTTGCTATAGCCTCCAGGAGTAAGGAGTGTCATGGTTGAGAGATGGTGAAGATCTCTCCCCTTTAGAAGACAAGTTTATGAATTAGGGCACTGATTCTGAGCCTTGAAGAAGCTGATTATTATTATTATTTTTTTTTCCTCTCTACTCTGCCCCAGGCTCCTCGTGTGCCTCTGAGTCAGTGACTTGCACATTTTTGGTGAGGAGGGCATGTGTACCTCCCACTACTTGCAAAATTTACGTTCCTGAGCTGCTTGGAGGCAAATCTCAAAGCACCCAAGGATGTATTTAGGGCAGTTGCTACAGGTTGGACACCTCAGTGCTTGCTCCTTCAGTGCCTACCTTGCATGGGGCAAACCAAGATCCTGGTACTACACTGGCAAGCAAACAAAAGATTGCAAAATGCAAGTGGAAAGTGTTTAGATACATCAAAGAACTAGCCTGAGTGGTATGTAATACCCTGTTTATTTTTCCCTGGAAAAAAAGGGAGGGCTCCAAGCATTGTTTACACCCTGGCAGTTGGATCCCTCACTCATGTGGTGCTGGTAAATCCAAAAATTACGCCACGAGTGGGTCTGGCCCATTATTCTCCACCATATTTATTAATGATGCCTGACAGGCTCTCTGTATTTGAGGATGTTCAGTTATTAGTCAGAAAATGTAAACTTGCAGCTGTGTCGCCCGTGTGAAAAGAATACAGAAAAGTTCAGCTAAAAGGAACCATAAAGAACACAAAAAAATCAATATTGCAGAGGTAATGGTGTTTTTGCTAACATTCAATTGCTGGGAGAAGTTGTCTATTTTTTAAAAAAACTAATTTCTTACTGCTTGTTTATCACTTTAAACCCAACTGAGGTTTGGGGTAAGACTGAAATTCACCGAGAAAGGTGTTAAATACTGTCTTTATAATATTATTCTATATATTTCTCCCCTTATTCCATAGAAATATTATAATTCCACCAGTCCCACCTTCCCCTCAGTGAAGACTAAGGTACAGCTACACCAGCTCCTTCCACTCCCAATACTCAGGTGCCACTGGCTTTGGTGGGAATAAGGTGGGATTTCAGTGCCCCTGATTTAGGAAAAGCTGAAAAACACAGAAAATAAGTAGATGATGATGCAGAGGATGCTGTTATCTGTGTGTTTGTTATTTATCTCACTCAGATCTCTTGGAGATCCAGTGGCTTTGTAAAGTGATGGGCAAAACGTTGCTCCTGGTAAACGGAGGCCAATGTAAAGAGCTTTTACTGCCTCAATTTCCCAAGGAATTTCTAATGAGCCAGAGTTAGCTCTAGTGTTTAAAAGTAAAATATGGTTATGGTTCTCAAATGCAAGCTGCATTTAACAACCATATATTGATTTTTATTTTTTTTTTCCCCCTCCTTGTAATTTTATTTCCGCCAACATTTCTGCTTTCTTAATTAGTAGCCTTTTAAAGAGAGATTTAACATTTTCATTATCAGAGGGTAAGTTATGAAACAGCTGCATGGAGGAAGGGGGAGAGAGGATGGGAGGAAAAAGAGCATCAGTGAGAGGCTTTCTCCTTGTATTTCAGAGGGAATTGTGCACACACACACACGAGCTGATCCTGATGTGACAATTAAGACAAAATAGCAGCAAAGCTGGTGACAAAACTCAGCAATTTCCAAGTGCACAGTCACCCTGTAACGGGAAGAACTGTTTACCCCATGTTCCTTATTAAAGTGAAGTATTTTATTTAATGAGCATGACTCATGCAAGGTGTTCCCATAAATCATCAGCTGGTTTACAAACTCAATAACTGGGCTTCCTGCTATAACTAGGCTGTGCACACCTTAAATTATTAACACGCCAGGGCCTTCAGGCAGATCTTTGATGATGATGATATAAACACTGTGAGGACAAGGTGCTCTCTCAGCAAAAGATTATTGACTCTAATTACCATTTACCACAGGAAAACGAAAAGAAAAGACAATAAAATATGAGGGAGAATTTAAGTCTCGGGTTTAATTTTACGAGGAGCTTGAAACCCCCAAACTTTCTGTTGTTTTTTTGCTGCTGCTGCTTGATACTCCAGAGTTGGCTGCTCTTGAAAGCATGACAGTTGTTCAGAAGAAAAGAGACAACAACAAAAAAATAAAAGATGAGAGACTGTTCAGTGGATGCTATGTGCATTCTTTGAAATGGATGGAAAAAGGCCAGAGGGAGCAGAAAATGATAATACACTGGAAAGAATCCCAGCCTTAATTGTCTTCATGTATGTAACGTAATGAAAAGGTTAAAGCACTAATGTTCCTGACTACAGTCATTTGGTTTGTAAACCAGAGCTGCAGGTCAGCCTTTAAAAAAGGAATCGTCTCCTCTTATTATAGGCTTCAATTTTACCCAGCCCTCATTATAAGGATGCTGGAAATAATGGGATAGGGGTTGAAATATAGTTAATGGGAGAGCTTTGGTTTTATTCCCGTCCAGGTGAAAGAGCAGAGATGGTCCCGTGCACAATGTACCCTTAGTTTTGGTGGTTGCAAACCCCATTAGGGAGTCACAGTGAGGAAGGAGAAGGATTTGATGTAGTCACATCCCAGAGATGAAAATGAGCCCTGCCTTTTACCATGAGAGGAACCCACCTTTGCTTTCAAGGTGTCTTTAAAACGTTGCTGCTTTTTCAGCCTAATTTTTGAACCTGTGTTTTCATGAATGTGAACAGCAACTTCTTACATTTTTAATGATCCTTCCCCACTGTCAGATCCCAAAGGTACCTGGCAGATGGCAGGGCGAGGGCTCGCTTCGTGCCTGCTGCTGGAAGAAACCCTTTGAGGGTGGAATGAGGCTCTCATCATCCTGCCTTACTATGGGAATAGGACCATGCCTCCAACCTCATCAGGAAGAATTTCCTCCTTCCCATCTCTAGGGCCTCAAAACCTTCCCGTTTCCTATTTTTTTTAATCTGTTGGTCATTCGTGGGTGGAAATAAATGTGGTGTCTTGAAGTTTATTGCTTATCTGACAGTACTTTGTAGCTACTAATGGACTTGGGCTGCTCACAAGGGTTTGTAGTGACAGGATGAGGGGTAATGGATTTAGGCTACGTTTAGGTTGGACGTTAGGAAAAAATTCTTTAATGTGAGGGTGGTTGATCCCTGGAACGGGTTGTCCAGGGAGGTGGTGGAGGCCCCTTCCCTGGAGACATTCAAGGTCAGGCTTGATGGGGCTCTGAGCAACCTGATCTAGGTAGAGATGTCCCTGCTTATTGTAGAGGGGTTGGACTAGATGACCTTTGGAGCTCCCTTCCAACCCAATACACTCTATGATTCTATGACTTCTACATTAATGGACTTACACTCTGTGACTTATACAGGGCCATGCAACGGAGACCAAACTCTGTGCAAAAATGGAGACAATATATTATTATTATGTCTCCTCAAAAAGGGTTGGAGTTTAAAAACCAACATCTTCATCACCACCAGCGGGTCATGGCTGGAGTATTGGTTCAATATTAAGCATTTGGGGTATGTACCAGGTAGTGAGTCACTAATATCATGTTCTGCTGTAGTGAAGGACCTTGGAGGTCCTCTCTCCAAGCTCTGATCAGTCCTCCTTCTACTTAGCAGGTGATGTATGGCACAATGGGAGCCAAAGCTTGTCATCTACAGGCAGTCATTGGGTGTTTTAGTGTGGAAAGCTTTTAACTACTGGTGCTGCTTCCATTTTCCTAGCAAGAGATGTTGCTGTGGGAAATATAGAGGTATTTTTTAAAGAATATTTTCCCTCAAAGATAAGTGACTGATGCCTGATATCCAGCAATAGTGTGTCCTTAGGTTTATGTGTGTCATTTCATCTGGGTGTTAGTGTCCTATATTCATATCCCTACTGAGGAAAAATGAGTTTAATGTGGTGCTCTCACACTCTCTGAGGTTTATTGTCCCAACAATGAATGGGAGATTTACATGAGTAACTCTTGTTAATATTATTGGGAGTTAGGAAAGTGAAGCAGTGCACATCATATATAAAATATAATGTGAAAAGCTGGGCATGGACATGTATGTGTGTGAGAGATGAGAAGAGGAAGGTAACTGAAAGTGTTCTCATGTAGTAGAGTAAAAAAATTCAAAATCACAATTTCTTTGTCCCCACAACTCCATTAACAAGGGACATGGTTAATTTTAATTATACAAGTTGGGAAATTCTGAGTTTCCATAGAAACCTCACCTCAGATCCTCTTTCTGGATGTATTCTACCTTATTTTCACTTATTCAGAGAGCATAAATACAGTTGTATGGTGCAAGTGCTCTCTAGTAATAGAAATGAGTGCTCTTCACTGTGGTGTCTCATGACCATGCTGAATATGCAACTCTGGTCTTGGGTGTTACAAGGTTCCTGTCAACAGAGTTTCCTATAGAGTGAAACTACCTCGATGGAGCTGTGAATCCAGCCCTGCCCTTGGTTTTATGGTGTTGCTGTGACCTACCTCACATCATGTCACGTTGACCTCTAACGGTGTCTTGAGAAAGCTGCCAAGTGATGAAAACAAGTTTTATGTTGTGTGTTACCACGCAACTGCTTCTGGGGCAATCTAACCATAACTTTGACTTAGGGAAGCCTCAGAGATGGTCACAGCCATGCTGGAGAGCAAAAGCAACATGAAGCCAGGTGGTGCTACAAGCAGAAATGACCTTACTGTGAAAAGCAGATTAAAAAGGGCAGCGATGGAGATAAATCTCTCATTCCCATTTCTGCACACAGATGTGCTCCAACATTGCTTTTCTCTGCCACTGGTTTACAACCTATAACCCTGGTTTATCCTTGGGCTTCATGGTTTTTCTTTGTGTGGAGGGTGGTTGGTTGCTTGCCTGTAGCTGACTGACTTTGAGAGCATGGCTGATGTTTGAAGCTGTTGAAAGTTCTGCAATGATGGAAGACCTGATAGACAAAGACCATCCAGCAGAGCACAGGCTCAGTTTAACCACAGGGCTGGTGGTGGCTCCCATTTTACCTAGAAAGACACATGCCTACCACTGTCTTGACAGAGAAGAGGGGTTCTGGAAACAAGCACAGATCCATCTGTATGATTTTAGATCTGCCCATCACCATAACTGATTCCAGGAAGAATACCTCTCTTCTGGTGAGGGGGGGAAAAAAAGATTTCTAGATGGAGATCAATAGGCTCAGCATGAACAACAGGACACCCTGAACCTCTAAATGCATGTGCATTTGTGACACTGAGAGCCACCAAGCCTTCAGATGGCTCATTGCACCTCCCAGCCTACACCTGGAGGAGCATTTTCAGGTTTGCATCCTAGCTCTTCCATTAAACACGTGTAATAAACACTGTCATAACTTGTAGTGCAAGAATCAGAATCATTCAGGTTGGAGAAGACCTCCAGGATCAAGTCCAACCTCTGTCCAGCATCTCCCTGACCCCTACACCAAAGGGGTCTCAAAGTCCCACATCTCATTTTTTAAACACCTCCAGGGATGGTGACTCCACCACCTCTGACTGTACTGGAAAATAACAATTTTAAAATTGGTATGTTTATTTATGCTATTCTCACTTTGCCCTCCCATCTATTTAAATAATGCTTTTTAAACAACTTAAAAAAAAAAAGGGGAAGGGGAAATATTAGGAGTTCTGGGCAATTTGTACAGTGCAACTGCATGTGTGGGAATGATATGGAAATTTTAATCTCTACTCCTAGTTTGTTGCTGCTCTGGGAGGAAGCAACAACAGCAAAAAACTGCCTGGAAGTACTTGTTGAAATAATGGCCCCATCAAACCAGATGTTGGCCAGATGAGCAGCCTTTTTGTACGTGTTCATGTTCCCCTTGCTAATATTTGATTTCTCTGCAAAAATTAAACCTCACTCAGTGCCTGCCTACAAGCTGGCAAACCTCCAGGTTATTAGGACATTTTAACACTCTTATATTTTAAACAAAAAGCTCAAAAGCTTTTGCTGTGCGTATTTATTTTTTTTTAAGGATGTTTAGGCAAATAATGACAACAGCAAATTCAAGGGGCTCGAGCTGGCTCATATGGGAGGTCTTGCTGAGGATGAAGTGGATTAGATGTGTCATGATGTGGGGTCATGGTCTGGGCAGGAGATACCCACTGGATTAGGTGTTAAGGTATCACTGGAGACTGTTGACTTGCTACCAATCTGGTCCATGAAGTGCCTTTAATTGGAGCATGTCAAGTAGCAAATGAGTCGTCATAACTTGATTTTTTTTAGCCCTTGCCAGAGAAACCCAATTCTGCAGTAGCACAAATATTTTTTTATGATGAAGACTTCACAAGTCAAAATATCACTATTTTTGTGACTCTTTATCCCAGATGAGTCATTAGGGTCCTGAAAAACATTTTATTCCTCTGGGTTTAAATAGATTCAGCCTTTCCCTCTGTCACGACCCTCTCCCATTATAAGAAGTTCAGAGTCCTCTGATGGCAAAGCTGCCACATTTGGGACATGAACTCAGCAAACATGATGCAGCATCTCCCCTTGTCCTCTGAGGATGTGTCACAGCATGTGTCACCAGACAACAGGGAAAATTCATCCAGGGAAACATTATGTCCCTACAGAGATTTCCTGTTCAATTGTGTATTGATGGCAACTGGGGTTCTGATTCATTGCATATATTTACACGAGTGTGCCTGGGTCAAAGTCAGTGGAGCCAATGATTTCTCATTTGGGAGTGAGCTTTGAGACTTTGGGATCTGATTTTTTCCCAATAATAGTATTTTTTTCCCAATCAACTATGGTGAATGGAAACTCTGACGGTTTCGTGCTACTGGAAATTAAGCCCCAAGCAAAGCATAAACCCACCAATTTCCTAACACTAAAGAAACTTCTCAGTTCTTCTGAGAATTTTAACATCAAAATAATTATTGATGAAGTGCTCAAGTGATATTTGGGTGCCTAATGCAACTTAGGAGGTGCATATCTATATGTTGCCATGGTGTTTTTCCAAATTAAGGTCAAAATTTCTGGATTTAGCCCCTCTGTGAGAAAACCAGCCCTTCTCTGTGGCCTTCCCATAGGATAAACCCTTGCTCCTTAAGGGTTTTATGTGTAAAGTAGCACGGATTTAATATGACATGTGTTTTATTTTGAGCAGACTCTCCATTATAATGCAGCAGCGTAATAGAACTCTTCTGGTTGACAAACGCTCTGGTGTAAATGATTTAATTTACTAGCTGAAGCATGAGTCTACATATTATTGTACTGATCAGTCATTGCATACTAAAATCACTCATCCTTAATGTAATGATTTGGTATCCCTACAGAGAATTTGAGTCATCAGAAAGTCATTAGATACAGTAAAAAATGAAAATTACTATTACACAGCAGTAAACACTATTAACTGTTAGTTAAAACAGCATTTAATTTAGCAATGCAACAGTTTACAAATTTCTGCAGTTTACTTAGTTCTCCTGTAATTGTGACTACAAATGCCCCCGGTGCCAAGAGCATGACAGAAATATGGGGTGGGGGGATATGACCAACTAATTCAGCTTGAGGTGGAGCAACTACACGTTGCTACAGCACATTGTGTTAACCTTTATCTTTGTGCCTCAACCATGAGAAGTAGAAGCCATGACTGACTGTAGAGAAGGCCAGGAAGGACAATATGGTTCTTTAAGGCATCCAATCACCAAATTGTCCTTCCAATTGTTTATTCTCTTGTGATAAATAAAGTTTGCAGAGCAGTGTAGAGGAAAGTGGAATGGAGCAGAGTTCAGAGCTCTGTTGTGGCCTTCAAGCTGAGGGAGTATGGTCCCTGGGTGGCTGGTTCATGTGGCTTCCAAGGAGCAAGATGATATTCCTAGGCAACACTGAGGCTCCTCTTAATAAGAGCCCAAACTTTGTGGTGTCCATGATCTGAAACAAAGGGGTCCTGCACCCCTGGGATTTTGATTTCATCAAAGGGGACGTGTGAGTGAGACCATGGTAGGTTTAATTGCCAAGGACAAAGTCTGGAAAAGGGCCAGGCAGTGTTCACATGTGATTCACCCAGGTTTAGTATCCTCCTGGTGCATCCAACACGACTGACACCTCCACCAGGACTATCTCCTCTCATGCCTATGGCTAAATGCTACAACATTGCTGGGACCAACATGTGTGGCAAGGTGTAGTGTGTGCTGGGGAATGCTCACCAGGCTTTTACTCATGGCTAGGTAGGGGTCTAACATCCCTGTGAGGATGTAAGTGTATATTTGCTGAGGGATTTATTTAGCCTGATCTTGGTAGCAGCTGAAAACCTGATGGATGTGTGCTCAGCAATAAGTCCTTTGAAGTATCATCTGGTTTTACACTTGGATAATTGAAGTACAGTTTCTATAGGAAAAAAACATTCATCTTTCTTTAGGTTCTGGCATGTTGGCCCTGATAAACCTGGGGAGATGTCACCCCTCCACCATGGGGCAGCAGGGCTGGTATGAGGGGACATGTGGCTCAGTGGACGCTCCCTCTTCACCACCTGATTTTGCAGCTGCAGCCCCTAACTAGGATGGTTCCCACCATACCCACTCAACCAGCAAGTAGCTGCCTTACTTAAGGGAAGGAGAACCCCAAGTCAGGTGTGTTTTCTAAAGCCAGAGCTGTCACAACCCTTCAAATCATTTTTTTTTTTTTAACTAGTGCTATTAATCATTTAGTGACGGCGTTTTCCTCTGGCACAACCAACATTTGGGGTTCAGTGGAAATTAAAGGGCATTTGTGCTAGGTGAGTGCAGCCTGTGCAAAATCACACTTTTAAGTGTGAATTTAAGGTAAGGTGTCTCTTTGCCTCCTTCTCTTTGCCTCCTTCTCTTTGCCTCCTTCTCTTTGCCTCCTTCTCTTTGCCTCCTTCTCTTTGCCTCCTTCTCTTTGCCTCCTTCTCTTTGCCTCCTTCTCTTTGCCTCCTTCTCTTTGCCTCCTTCTCTTTGCCTCCTTCGTTTCTTTTCTTTTTTTTCTTTTCATATATGAAACCTGTGGCAAACCTCCCAGTAGAAACCATATCTCCCAAGTCCAGGATTAGCTCCTTAACCACAGGGCTGTGGTTCCTTTCATGTTTTCTTTTTGTCACACACAGTGCTGTATAGATGTCAGAGGCTGGTTTGATTTCTCCCAACCATAATCCCCCCAGGTTGAATAATGGCCCATCTTTTGCCATCCTGTAATTCAGCTGAAGTTGCTGGAATAACACCAGAGGTGAATCTGATCCTTCCCTTTGCGTGTCCATCTATATTTGTTGTAGGTTCTGTGTGTCTACAAGCCTGGGAAATATTGATTTGATATGCAGAGGGTCCAATAGGCTTCACTGATAAGATAGAATTGTGGGAATTCTCTCATTTTCATACGTTTGAATGAAGAATTGGCTGGAGGGGCATTTTTCTGTTGCTATCATATGAATGTCTGGTGATACTTTCCAGTTAGCAATAATTACATTACATCTGCTGTGTACATAACAAGAAACTAATTCTTCTTATGAAGCTACAGTACATGGATATAGATTTTGAGTTTTGTGCTGTTACATTTACTAACCACATAATTGCATATTTAGGCCTATTACAGTAGCTCCTGAAATGTTATGGTGCAGGGTATAATTACATCATTTACTCTTGAAGAAACCCTCAAGATATAATATAAATAATAGGATTGCAGATTCGTAGAAATTAGAGATGGGAAAAGAGCCTATTAGGTCATCTGCAACCCAGTGAGAGAAATTATAAACAGTTTGCTGAGTGCATCTTAGCAGACATTGATTGTCCTTCCTACCTCCTTGTGCTAGAATTCTCCCAGATCCCTGCAGAAGGGCTGCTGCTGGTGTGGGAGAGACTCTGAACCAGTCTCTGCACTGGCTGCATAGGAGAACTGGCAAAACCATACTGGTTTTCCATGGGAACACCCAGAAATCCATACAAAGGTGTCCTCTGAAGAGAGACATCCAACTGGTTGCTGGATGAGGGTTGCTATGTATCCTGGGCTACTCTCCACACAGGACCTGTGCTGAGGTTCATGCTGGCCACATCATTCAGCTCACCTTTAATTTAGCCCCTGCTCTTTTTTTCCTCTGTGGAGTTATAATTGATAGTTACACTCCAATTAAATAAAGTAACCACAAATATTAATAGCAGCTTTTATCTGAGCGAGCTATCTCCCCTTCAGCCCTTTTTTTCCTCCATGACAGACAGCACCTTCTCAAAGATACAGAGGCTGGAGAGATGGCCATGAATTGATCCAGAAGTTATCCAGGTTGCTTCTTTGGTCATCACTCTGCTGTCTCCTTGCAGGCACACCTCCCTCCATCCTACGTTTTCTTCTTTCTTCCACTTTCCTGTCACTCTTAGAGAAGCTGGTTCTCCTTTCTCTTCCCTCCTCCCCCCTTTCCTATACATAAGAGATCGTGTGGGTAAAGCCACCTTCTGAACACCCACGGTGCTTTTAGATGTGAGTAGGAAGAAGATAAGAGTAATTGGAGTTTGATGGCTTCAGATGGCTTTGCCTTCTTCCCACAGGTAGGTGAGGGAGGAGGTACCACCACCATCCCTCTCCAGCATCTGTCTGTGTCTCTAGACAGGTTCTGATGACACGTTTTTCAGTCCCACGTGGTTTCCATCAGCTCTTTCTTGCTGCTAGTGGGTTCATAGCTCATGGTTTCTCCTTACTATGGCAGGGATGAGTGTGAGCCCTGGAGGGCTCTGTGCACCTGACCTGGTGGAAAGTGATCCTGCTATGACACAGCACCTCGGGGGACATCTGCAGAGGTCATGCCTTGGGGAAACGAATCCTTTCCTCAGGACAAAACCAGTGGTGCACTGGGGATCTCATGGTCCTCCCCCTCCCACCTCTGCATGCCAAGTTGGTGGGGGGGCTGATGAGGTGTCCTCTGGAAGGGTCAGACCTGACCTGCTGCAGAGCTTCGTGCTTTCCTTCACTCTTTCTGGAGATCTCTGCTGAAGATCTGGCCCTTTCTGACTTTGATAGGGAACCAGTGGCACAGCATTCCTGAGGGATGACTGCAGTGATGAGGCAATTAATTACAAAGCTGACTTAACTGCTGTGCTCAGGTTTAAACAAGTTTGCATCACTAACATTCCCCTGGTAATTGCTTCTAAAGGAGCACAAGGCTCTGTTGAAGCAAAAACCATCCGGGCAGATGTGGCTGTGTGAAAGGGCAAGGAAAACCAGGAGCAAGGATAGGGCAAAGGAGACTTCGTGGGCTTTGGTTCAATGTTGGTTGGGCTATGAACCAAGGAGCTGATCCTCTGGAGGAGGGGATCTTGTTTGGTGTGACAGGCCAGGATGACCCTCCTCAAAATCCCAATAGATGTGGTATCATACCAATAACTGAGAATAAATGATGCTTTGGGAAGACTGCATCTTCATGATGCCTTCCAGCATTAGGGCCAGGCTGGATGGGGCTCTGAGCAACCTGATCTAGTGGGAGGTGTCCCTGCACATGGCAGGGGGGTTGGAACTAGATGATCTTTAAGGTCTCTTCCAACCCTGACAATTCTATGATTCTACAAAGAGCCAGATGAGGATGGATCTCAAGGTCCATGGAGTCAAGAATCATGGCTGATAACAGGTGACTATGTGCAAACATAACAGGCAGGTTCCCCTTACCTGTGGCAATCACTCCTTTTAATGTTTCTGACCTTTTTTCCACCACAAAATAGTTTAGACTGAAATGAGCGTGGGACAGAATCAGTTAATAATGATCTTTTACAAAAAAAGGAGCAGGAGCAGAATGTACTAGCAAGAAAAAGGGCATCTGGAGGCAGAGGAAGCACAGGAAAGGGCATCTTTTGAATTATTTAATGCCATTGTAACCAATATCTTCTGCTGCTGTCCTTTGGACTTTCTGACCTGGGCTGGAAGCTTGTCTTTAATTAGCATCTCTGTGGAGCCTTTACAACAGTGAGTAAGTAGAACAGAAAAGTTGATCACTGGGAGCTGCACGTCAGTATCTGAGCAGTTTGGCCCCTGTGGGAAAAAACCCCACCATAAAATCACTTTCTGCCAACATCTGCCCCTAGTTGCTTTTAGAGGTGGACTAAAGAGTTGTTCCAGATATCTAAATGTAACCAAGAACAAGTCAGGTCCATGGCAACCATCAAGATTAGAATGTGCTGTAATTCTGATTCCAGGCTGTGTTTTTATTTAAACCCTATCCAGAGATGTGTCCAACAAACTCTAGTGGCGACTAATTTACATTCTAAAATCGATTAATTTAATCATCCTCAGGATGGAAGTCAACCAATAAATAGCCAGTAAAGCAAGCAGAGTGAAACAACAAAATGAGCCAACCAGTCTCACTTAAATAAGGACAAGTCTGTAGGAAAAATGAACGTGGGTTAACACTTTACCAGCATTTGCCATCCTAATAACCACACGTTGCATCCCAGTCTATTAGGTCTTTCATACTTGGTGTGTTGAAAGTGTGGGATGAACAAAAACAAGTCCTTACGGGCAAAATCCAACCACGCGTGGAAAGGTTGGATAAAAATCTTCCCCATCCTTTCAGCCCTATGGAAGGAGGAACTGGAAGAGCCACTGGGTAGAAAATGTGTGTTTCTCCAAGGCAAAGAGGGGTGGAAGAACCATGAGGCCTGGGAATGAGTCCAGGCGTGATGTGTCAACACCTTGATATGGAGGATGTTGTGTTGTTGTTGTGGTCCATGAGACTGGAAGAGCAGCTGTCTCAAAGCTTTGCAGCCTGCTTGAGAAGAGGAACATCTTCTCTGTGGTGCTTTCAAATGGAGACATAAACTGGGGGATTTCACCCCAGAGAAAGGACAACCTGGTGCTTGAGGCAGAGGATGAGACATTAGTAAGTCTGGGGTTTGGTCCTTTTATCTGTTGAGGCTCTTTCTGGTGAGAAATGCTGTTAGGCTAAAGGTTTTCCTAGAGCCTACACTTAGTTGCAGAGCTTGTGGTTTTGGTGCTAGCACTCTAGAGAGGTAAAGGTGACTTTTGGCACAACAAAGGTGGCAGCACTGGTAGTGAGGACAAGGGTCAGACAGAACTGGAGAACCTGGCTTCTTCTGAAGAAACTCTCTGGTGATGGGACAACCTGTGTGAAAGCATGACAAGAGTTTATAGTTGAAGATCATACCTTTCAAACACCCCAGATTGCTCTTGGCTGCTGCTTCCCAAAGCAGTGGTGTCCCCTTTGGCTTCTGCAGGCATCTCCACATCCTTCAGCAGCAGCTTCAGCTCCATGGGGCATAGACAAGGCACAGTCCATAGCACCTCCACTGATGCTTCAGAAAAGGACTTTGCTCCCAAGGGTTATACAGCCCTAGGAATTCTTTCCAGGCCTGTGTCCATGGTTTAGAGAATTTCTCCACATTATTTCTCTCCAAGCCTCTTACTCCAATTTCCCTCTCTTTCCAAAAATCAAACAAGTCCTGAGTGCTGTGGCTCCTCCCTGAGGGAGGAGATTTATTGATTTGAGAACCACCCACTGGCCAAGCGTTTGCGTAGGTCAGTCCCTGAGTGCTAAAGCCCTAGAAATAAGTTCATTTAGAGATTTGGTGATGCCCCTGGGAAACTCTCCATCAACACCTCTATGTGAATGCAGCTCCAGGCCTATGCCTCTCCCATTCCTTTTATTTTTAGAGATGTACTCCCAAGAACAGCAGGCTTCTTTCTTGGGGCCATATTTTTTTAAAGTGGTCCTATCTCTGCATCCAAGTGTGGAACAATAATAATAATAATAACAACAACAACAACTAATGATGATGATAAGGGTAATACCTTTCACTTATGTGTTTCTCATGGCAATGATTTGCATTACATCAGAAATGGAGAACAGGGGCTCCCTGCCAAGCAGATAACCAGTGTTGACCTGAAGAAGCTATGCTCCAAGACATAAGCAAGCTCCAAATAAAAATACACATGCAAAATTATATACACTGACATATATGGACTCCATCTGATTCATCCAAAGAGATGAAAGCAGTTGGCAAACAGCAATTAACTCGTTTTCATGCAATAGATAAGCATCATCTTTCTATCTGATGGATGAGCAAGACAAGTTAAATGACTTGCCCAAGGTTACACAATGCATCAGGGCAGAGCTTGGAAGCAGTATAAAGGAGTCCTCATTCCCTGATCTAACCTTCCTCTTCTTGACTTTCATCTGAATTTCCAGTGCACAGAAGAACAGACGTTCAGAAAGGTGCACACACGTACACTTGGAAGCCTGGAAGATAAAAGGACATGAAGGTTGGGCCCTGGCTGCATTTGGTTAGCAAGCTGCCCTTGAAGATCTCTACGTTCTCCACGGCCTCTTAGCTTGCTCAGTTTGAAAAGCTGGAGCCCATTAGCATTTGATTTTGAGTAACAAATTCCCTGTTCCAACACAAATTAGATCTGTGTCTCTCTTGATGTTATAATTTCCAGGTTTAATGTCACTGGATTTTTGGCTCTGGGTGAAGAAGCAGCAAGTTACTGGTGAACTGTGGAGGGAGTGCAGCTGTTTAAACCTCTTCTTCTGGTTTTTGATGTCTACTTGAGAGGGAAGCACTCGCTATTAACCTCATAGCAGTAAATTACAGAGGATTCTCTCACTTTTGTGGTGTTCTAGAAGGAAATTTGAAGGTCTACCTGTTAGCAACGGTGCCGTGTGAATGGGATGTGTGGGTGTGAAGAGCCAGGCACACAAATGCAAAGTCCACTTCCAGGGACAAACTGGCATACCCATCTAAGGCCAAGGACTGTACCCAATAGCTGTGAAATTTAATATCCCAAAGTAAAGTGACTTACCCAAGATCTCAAAGGAAATCTGTGGCAGAATCGGGAAGGAGTCCCGCTCTTGTTTCTGAGCCACAAAACCACTCTTGCCTTTGAACCTCCAATCAGCCTTGTCTTTGATTTAAGGTTGACTGAGATGAGCTGATTAAGTTTCCATGTATCATCTGGAAGCTTCAGAACAGGCTTGTTTTGCTAGACATTCCCATCAGCCCCCATAGTTTCAGGCCTTTTGATTATAAAATGCTTTTTACGTTAGTCTTCATGGAAACTCCCTTTTTCTTTTGTTTTAATCATTTACAAGCTGGAGCTGGGCCAATTTATGTAACATGGTCTCATCCTACTCATTATTTCATCATACTCCTGCCAGATCTTTATTAAATATATTTCTTCCCCCCTCTTTAGTAAAAAAGGGATGGGTGCCTGGGAACCTGGATATGCAAAATGAGTGGGAATTCAGATTTTTTTTTTTTTTTTTCTCTGGGTTTTTCACCTTCTTTCTTTCTGACCTCAGAAATATCAGTGAGAAAAGTTATCTCTCCCAGTTGTGGGAGAGCAGTGACTGTCAAGTTTAGGTGGGTTATTAGTGAGGAGGTGGAGGTCCTACCCTCCCAAACTCCGTGGTTCCCACTAAGAAGGAGCCAAGCCACAGGTTTGGAGATCTTACTCATGGTCTTAGTACACATAAAATCAGTAAAATTTGCTCTTTAAGACAATGCATGAGGATTTTAGCTTTCTGAAAGCTCCCAAATCTTTTGCACCTGCAGTTCAGATACTCCTGGTTTGCCCATCTCCTTTCACCTTGTTGATACTTTCCTTCCCATCTCATCTCATTTCTTATTTTCAAGGCATATATCAGAAAAAGCTCTATAACACCCTGTGTTTTTTTTCACCAGCCCTTTGAACACCACAAGTAGAACATCTATAATGTGATACTGAGATCCATGCCCAAGACATCCTCAAGGGACATTAGTGGTGCTCTTGACTTGACCAGACAGTTCAGAGACACTGGACACAGCTGATTCCTGCTGGTGAAGCTTGGTCGTGGTGGTTGCCCATCCATAAGGATTTGTTTGAGGGCTTCTTTTGTCTTATAAAGCCTCATCTTGTGAGGAATCAGTCACAGGAGGTCAGTCCAGGGCTGTAGGCTGTGTTGCTCAGCCTTGATAAAGCCACACTCCTCTTTTGAGGTATTTTTTGAGATGTAACCAAGGCCACAGAGAGCCATGTGATTCCATACTCCATGGGGCCATTCCCTGCTGGTTGTGTCCTTGAGCAGATCATAGGTCCCAGTCTGCCTCTCGAAGTGTCCCACCATCCTCTCTGTGCAGAGCCACACATACGTGGATGCTGTGGGATCCTGCTGGCAAGTGATGGGCCCACTGGCCTTTCCTGGACAGTTTTCTCATCTACATGAGGTTTCCCCCCTGTGCTTGCCTCCCATGGGCATGAACTGTTTTGTTTGTTCCCAGGATGAGAGGTTTCTGATGTATTTTGCATATATTTTGAACGATGAGCTTTTGTACACTCACTAACTTGTGGTTTCCTCTGTGTGTGAGGTTCTCCTTACTTCCCATGGCTTTCCTAACCCTTTATTGGTGGTAACTATCAGCTTTTCATGGTTTGAGGAGAACAGGAGCTCCCATTCCTACCTTCTGCTGTGCTGCAAACATTTTAATGAGCAATTCACAGAAACTTTTTTTCTCTTACTTGATAGATGCTGTTTTAGTGCTCAGAAAAGGACTTGGCACCAGAGAATCCAACCTTGCCTCATCAGTGTAGATGTTGACTGCATGTTGTATGAGATCTTGAAAAACACACCATGTGTATGTATAGTAGAACATGGTGTTGTACTCGTGTCATTGGCAATGTGCTCTCAGCTGAGATGAGGACCCTGGGTTGGTGTTTCAGGGGTATTCTCCTTGGGATCTCCCCCTCCCAACCTTCACTCATGGCTTATTTCAGTGCGTTTCAAGTACAAACACGACTGCTCTTCACAAGTACTTTTATGAGCCTTGGGGGTAAGTCATCTCTGGCAGGGATGATTTAGCAGGATGCCTTTGAGAAGGCAAACTCCAGCAGGGGCAGGGAAATCACCCCAAACCTCTCAGGAAGGTGGTGGCAGAGCTTTTAACGCAGATCCCAAGAGCCTCTTCTCGTCCCTCTCCAGCACAGCCCCAGGCAGATCTAGGAGATGCTCTTCAGGTCTCTGTAGCCCACATTGTACTAGAGACTTGTAAAATAATATAAAATGGGTTGTGTGCTAGAGGTAAGTGCCTGTCACTGCCAGTTGAAAGCATCAAAACCTGGATGCTTGAAATATATTCAGGAGGATGGGGCAAACTCATGTTTAGCCTGAATGGCAGGAAGGGACCGTGCTAAAAAAACAGGAATATACTCAAATCCTAACAGAGGGGGGAATGAAACCTTCTCAAAGACCTTTGTAGGGTCTCAGTGTTGTCAGAAATTGTGCTGAAATTATAGCTAAATAGTTAGACTTGGTTTCTGCCCCAGTTCAGAAAATATATTGGGATGCCAAAGCTCTTTCCAATTTTTGTTTTCGCTTCCTTTCTACTTGGTTCTACAGTAATTGCTGAATTTGTCCTCCAATTTTGTCTTAATTCATTGAATTAATGGCGTGTAAAAAGCGAATCACTGAGGATCTGCAGCAAACTTGTGTAGGAAGTAACTTTTTCAGGAGTTGTGGTTATTGCAGGGTTATTTATCACTTTGGCTCAGACCCGAGAGCAACGTTGTTTGTGGCTTTAACACCTTCAAAGCACTTTGCAAATAGGAATCCCAATATTGAGCCATGTGATGGAAGTCTCAGGGTCTGGGAGGGGTGTCCCAAGTGTGGTGCCCCATTACAAACGCAGTCCATTTATTGAACAGCCTTTTATGGGAGATATTTGAATAGTTAAATCTATATAATTTCTCCAAGCTAATGTTGAGAGTCAGTTTTCCTTCCTCACAAGGAACTGGGAGCCAGTCCTGGGAGTGGGACAGGCAACCCAGGTTTCTAGGGGGGATGAGGAGCAGGAGAGCATGGACAGGAGACCATTCTTTGAGACATGGTCTAGGGATTAGGGAGATGTTGGGCTTGATGATCCTAGAGGTCTTTTCCAACCTAAATGCTTCTAAGGAGAAGCAGACAAGCATGGACACCCCAGTGCATGGCTAAAGGAGCAGCCCTCATGTGGACATGGCTGGTGGGAGAGTGTTTTCCCAAGCCAACTGCATCAACCAGCTTATCAAGCTGAATCAAATAGCTTCTAGCCCAGATTTTGGGGAGAAGTGGCTGTTGAATGGTGGGACACGTTGAAGACAGACCTCAATATTATGGAGCTGGGTGTATTTTAGCTACAGACCCATCCTGAAGCCACAGCTCTGGTTTCTCCTGTTCCCTTTGCACCCCAGAGCCCACAATCTCAGCACAGGCTCCGTGTGAGCTCTTTGGCAAGTGGTGATCTGCAAAAAATCATCTTATCATTTTAATACTTACCTCTTTGGCTTGCAGAGGGGCTCTGGAGGTTTGGAGACCTCTTTCAAGAGGCTCCAGATCAAGTTGTGGTTGTTAGTTACGCCATGCAATGGAGCAGCACTCACACAAAACCAACGTGGCAGCTGGTGCTGGGGCTTCCTGGGCACATAACAGCCCAAATGCCAAAAAGACAAGGAGCGGGGGGAAGAAAAAAAGAAAAAAAAATCTATTTAAGCAATTTTTCCCTCTCTATAGGAACTTAGTCTGTCAGCAGCATAAACACTTGCAATCAGGCACTTCCTAGGATGCATGTGCTATCGAAAAGGGAGGTGTTAATTGCTGTGCTAATTACAACATGATTGCTTTGCACTTGTTTTGCACTTGCAGGTGATTAAATTTTTAACGAAGCATATTACTTGGCACTGTTAGCACAGTTAACACATTTCCCTCGCTCTCCCTCTCTTCCCCCTCCCTCCCTCTCTCTTTTTTTTTAATGCCCTGGGAGAAGTCCCACGTTGCAGACCCTTCCCTGGCTGTGATGTTGGCTTGGAACAAGCCTTAGTAGCAGAACTGACTCAGAAAGAGCAGCAGCCTCTTATCAGGCTCAGCATGACAGCACCGGCCAGATGCAAAAGCAGAACCCACCAAGGTATTAGGTAAAAATGAGGCATCTGATGATGCCAGTCTCCCAGATTCCATTTAAAACCCACGCCAGCTTTGGAGGCAGTCGGGTGGCAGCAGCAGAGGGTGCACAAGAAGGTGGAGGAACGACAGTGAGTTCCCCTTGATTTATTTCTGCTCTGCTGAGTGGGTTCCCAGCTGGACCAGAGCAGGGGAAACTTGCATCTGTTCAACAAGCAGGCTCGTGTCTCTCATATGGTGGGAATTACATGGCCAAGTGAGGATGTGCAACCAAAGGAAAGCTGGGAGAACCAGCCCATTGGATTTAGTGGTGGGCATGGATGGCTTTACCTTTCTGGCTGCTTCTTCTGCAAGTTCCTGGCCCAGGCTGCCCAGGGAGGTGCTGGAGTCACCATCCCTGGAGGGGTTCAACAAATGAGTAGATGTGGCACTTCAAGACATGGTCTAGGGGTCAGGGAGATGTTGGGATGAAAGTTGAACTTGATGATCCTAGAGGTCTTTTCCAACCTAAATGACTCTATAATTCCCTTCAGACTTGTTGAATCTGACATGTTTGAGCTCATAGATCCCAAATAGATGATGGATGTTGTCCAGCCTGCTGGATTGCTTTTGAGTTGCTTGGATCTGCAGGGCTTTGCCTTTGGAGACTGTCTGGTCTATCTGTTATGGCAATGGAAACTTTTGGATGTTCTTGGGGTTAGGCTGTATGAATCATAGAATAGTTTGGGTTGGAAGGGACCTCTAAAAGTCACCTAGTCCAACCCCCCTGTGATAAGCAGCGATGTCTCTAACATTAGGAAGAAATTCTTTGCTGCAAGAGTGGTCAGGCACTGGACCAGGCTGCCCAGGGAGGTGCTGGAGTCACCATCCCTGGAGGAGTTCAACAGACGAGTAGATGTGGTGCTTTGGGACATGGTCTGGGGGTCAGGGAGATGTTGGGATGAAGGTTGGACTTGATGATCCTGGAGGTATTTCCCAACCCAGATGATTCTATGATTCTTGGGCTGTCCTGTGAGGCAGCTGGTCTTGGCAAGGATGGGCACCAAGCATGGAAGAAGAATGGCTTGGTTGGGCACCCAACCGTGCCTTTGTTCCTGTGTGGCATCATTCAACACCTGGGCTAGGCCAGGGATACCTTCTACAAGCAGAAAAGGGGGGAACCCAAGAGATTCCAAGGAGACAAGGTGAACTCTCCTGATGTAAACCTCAGCTTCTCACACACACACCCAGGGAATTAATAGGAACGCAGGAAAAATGATGTTACATCATCTGAATTAAAGTGCCTGGGAACACCTTCAGCACGAATTAGCTGGATTTATTTGGGCTAAATGTTCACGAGCCATTTTTAGCTGCTTGGGGTGAATTTTACAGCACCCCTGGCTGAGGAGTGAAATCCCGATGGATTTGGGACAGCAGGGTCTGGTCCCTGGGGAGCTGGACAGTAAGACTGAGAGGTGGCACCAAGCCCTGTGCCCTGCAGCTGGTTTGTCTTTAGCATTAAGTGCTGAAATAAAACACGGGCTCATAACTCGCTGTGAGGTGATGATCCCACCAGGCTGTCATGACTTGGCAAGTCCACTCGAGCAGCTCGTGGACACTGACCCTTACACATTAAACAGAGATAATGTAAATAGATTTGCCCATTGGCATGAAGGGGCCAAACTTCAGCACCTAAACCTCTCACTTTTTGTGCCATGTAATTGTCCACGTGTCGCCGTTCCCATAATTGGAGGGTTAAGGGGCTGGGGGGGAATGGAAGTGACAGTGGGAATATGTTTTCTGCAGAGCTGGAGAGTTGGCATTAACAATTTAGGATGCTGGCAAGGCTCTTTTTTAATGTTGCATGAATTCTTTTGGCCCACAAATCACCTTTCCCACCATTCTGGCCACAGGGCTTTGCAGGCAGAAGCAAAAGGGAGAAAACCCCACGTGCGTGTCCTCTCCATGGGGCTGAAAAGGTGGGGAGAAAGGTGGAGGAGGTGGCTGCAAAGCTCTGTGGACTCCAGCAGAACATCCTCCATCACAGAATCCATTTTCACTCCACTTTTCTATGCCAGCTTTAATAAATGTGAATTGATACCACTTTTAACAGGCAGGTTTCATCATCTGCATTTTCATTATGAGTGATATCTGCCCAAATGGACTTTTAAAAAATATTTTTTAAATTTTTTTTTTTGCTTAATGGGTTCAATTCTCTCCATAGCCAACCTTGCCATTTTTTTTCCCCCACCAAAACTTTATATTCTAGTCTATTACTCACTGTCTGTCTGGCCCCCATCGTGCTTTCACTGCAGATGTCATAACAGAGAAGAGATGAACAGGCAGCTCTTACTTCCCGATAAATTAATGTGCAGCAGTCTAATCCATATCCCAAATGATAAAGTTAACAACAGTTTGCAAGCCTGTCACATAATCTAAAAAATTCAGATGGATATTTTTTTTTTTTTCTCCTCCCCTTGTGTGGGAGTGGGAAAAAAGCTGTTTCGGGGGATGAACAGTTATTAATAGGTTGAAGCAGCAGCAGAATGTCAGGGAAATGGCACAATTAATTCAATCCAGTGGTGAAGTGCTTTTATTGGGAGGCTGCTGGCTGGGGAGTGGATCCTGGGGCTGCTGTGGCCAATCCTCCCTCCTTCAGCTGCTGGCTCCAGCTGCCAGTCTTTTGGGGTGAATTTCTGCCGTGGGTTTTGGGGTCAGGCACCTGTGGCTCTCCCACACTCCCCAGCATGTGGTGACTGGGATGTGGAGGCTCTAAATCTGCCCTGCTGCTCCACAAACTGCAGCCTGGGCAGCAGGAATCCCTTTGGAAAAAAAGGCAAATTAATTTGTTAGACCTAAATGAGAGATATCCCCTAAAAGCTGCTGCTGCGGGGTGGGTGGGGAGGGGCTGAGCTTCACTTGGAAAAATGGTGTGCACAGAGCAGCTTCCAAGGTGAGCATCCAAGGGATGCATGCTCAGTTGAGGAAAACTGCATTATCTCCTCAAAAATTCCTGAGCTAAGGCAGCTTACACCAGCTGATGATCAGGCCCTTGCTGCAGAAGTGCCCAAGGGAGCTAAATGTGCAAAAAGTTTGGATAAACCCCCCAAAAAAGGGAAATTACCTTCATATCTCAGGCTGCAATTCTTAGAGCATTCCTTGTAACACTTTCCTTGTGTCTTTTTCCACCGTACCAGATATAACAGGAAAAGGCTTTTATCCTAATATATTATTTTTTTCAGTGATTTTAGTCACAGTGCAGATGGGCAGAGGGGAAAATAAAGGCAATAATGAGAACTTTGCAAGTTTTCTGTGCTGCAAAGCTATCAGCTGAGGTATGATGGTGTGGAGAGGGTGTGAGGGGTGGAGAAATCTTTATAACAAAGCTCAGCTGCATCTCCTTGAATTCAGTGCCTTGTTTTGCTCTTGTTGCCAGCTCTACAGGCTATTATTATTATTTTTTCTCTGGTTTTTTGGCTGATGATAGGCATGGCTGACATCAGACTTAGATCTGAAACTTGCATTGCTGGCGTTACCCTGTAGCTCCCTTTTACTCCAACTTGCAACCCCACTTTTTGGGCTAATCACACTTCCAGGGTGCAAATATGTGGTGGGTGAAGGAGAGAGTGGAGGTGCTTGGTGTTGATGGAGGTGTTAGCTGCCGTTCCTGAGCTGGTGGAATGAGGAAACCAGAAGAAAATGAGATGGCAGCTTGTTGAAGGACTCTCTTGGGAAGCTGGAGGAATATTGCAGTGAGCAAAGGTCTTTTGGAGTGTGCTGGCTCCTCTGTGTTGCTGAGCATGGGAGCAGTGAGGGCCTTCTCCAAGCTTGCTTGAGGTTCTTCACTTCAGAGTCACCTTTGCTGGATGTGGAGAAGGTGAGGCCATGCACAGGCTCCGTCCTTCTTGCTCCTGCTTGGGCACATCTGGCATCAATGCTACCCTCATGCTGCTCCAGCTTTAGAGTTTCCATCCAAAAATAGATGTAGGGGGGTCCTGGTGTCCCTTAAGTGAAGTGCTACCTGTGAATGACCAACAAGTGTCTCCTTTGCTCGGAGCAGAATGAATTCAACAGAGGCTGAGCAAGAATAAATACAGAAAATATCTCACTGCAGCAAATATCTGTGTCTGATACCATGAAAGCCACAAGTTCTGGCTTTAAGGACCTTTCCCTCTTTAGGAGACACTGATAGAGCCAACCCATTGTCCAGGAGTTTAACAGTCCCTGGACAAGGACCCTGCAAGCAGCTCCTTTTCCTCTTGGGTGGTTCTGATGCTGAATAAGGGAAGGCAAAGCTGAGGGTGACCTATTTCTGCGGAGCAGCTGCAAGCCAGGGTAATAATAATCCACTTATCTGGTGAGAAAGCCACAGCAGCACCTTAGACAGACATCATCTGGTTCAGCAGCCCATGGGTAGGTGTTGATGGTCTCCCCCAGTGCCCACCCTTCAGCTGCCCGCAGGAAGGTCTCTCCAAAAGACCTTCAGTGGACCACTGAAGCTTTTGCTTGAAATTTTGCCAGGTGGTGACTTTCACAGAAAGCCTTAGAAAGTGCCCAGAGCTGCAAAACTAACAAAAAGTAGAAAATAGCACAAAATTGCAGGGAAAATCTGTTATTAAAACATAAAATGTCTTCAGAGCATGGCAATGTCCTCACCAAGGAGTCATCTAAAGAGCAGTTCTGGTGCCTAGAAGGTGGCAATGGCTGAAGGATGAGTGGTGTCCCCACTGTCACACCTTGCAGCCTTGCTAAGTGGAGGGTGGTGGAGCACAGGCCACCCCTGGTGCCCAAATGCTGCTGATCAGCTGCAGCAATGTCACCAGGGCTGGTCTCCTGCCAAAAACACGACGCTGAAAGGCGAGATCTCTGCAGCTCTGCACAAGGCCACTGAGGTCTTTGGCTGGTTGCCACCATTGCTTGGTTTCCTCCCAAACCTCATGTTAGGGAGGTAACAGCTCTTCCTACCTTGGTGTGCTGGTGGGAGAAGGAGGAGGTGGAGACCTGTGGTTTATGAGCTGCTGGAGGCTGCAGTGAATAAGCTGCTCCCTACTGACCAGGGCACGAACGCAAGGAAGGGACCTACTCAAGCCTACCAAGAGCTCTCATTGCTACCACCACATAACCCATGTTGGTTCCCACATCTTAGCAAACCTTTCCCATATCAGGAATGAGGCAACTCTCACTCTCCCAGTTAACTGTGTCTTCCAAGAGCCTTCCAGGCAAGGAGCGAGGTTCTCCACCGAGCAGGTCTGTCTGTGCTATTTGAATACTTCTGCTGAGCTTTTCCCTGGCTAAAAATTACCTTACCCCAGGGGACTCCTGTGCCTGAGGGACCACATAGTGTTCTGCTGGGCTTGCCAGTGGAGTGCTGGCAGAGGGTTAAGACTAACTCCTCCTGTGGGTTTGGTGACCTAGGAAGAAGAAATTGGGTGTATGTGAAAAGACTCTAGAGCTCGTTATATTTTATGTTTTATATGAGATATAAATGTATTTTTATGTCGTTTTATATAAGATATATTTATATTATTTTATATAAGATCCATATTATGATTTGTTCAGGCCTCATTTCTATCTCTTCCCTGGCTTTTGTAAAAAACAACCCCACAATGGTTGTAGCATAAGAAAACATCCCAGGTTCTGGCCGTGCACTTTTTACTAAGAACCTTGGGTGAAGAAGTTCCCAAACTGCCTTGGAATCATCTCACATAGACCAGTTGATGTCCAGCTCCATCCTTCTCACCCAGACCAATCCTTTCAAGCATTGAGGGATACCAGGAGCTAAACGCTCTGCTGCCTTTTCCCTTTCTGTGTTAGAGCATTTGGATGGGGCACTGGGCAGGCCACATGGGCCATCAGGGTATTGGGATTTTGTGGTACATCATCCCCTGTACTTAGGTGTAATGTGGGTTTGGTGGTGTTGCATTTTCTCTGTGTTCTTGATGATAATAAATAGCTTTATGAAGGGTTTAAAAGTGTCCTCCGCTCCACCCCGCATCCCTGTCTGTGGTTGTATTTAGAAGGAGAAGGTATTTAGAATGAATCCTCTGGATCTCATTCACTTGGCATCAGTAAGTTCTCACCTCTTCCTCTCCACCCCTTTTCCTAAAACGTACAGGGACAATTTTATTTTACCTCCTGGCTTGGTTGAACCCAGGAGGCAGGTTCTGGGCAATATGAGGGGACAGATAGGAAAGGTTGGACCAGATGGTGCTTGAGATCCCTTCCAACCTGGTATTCTATGATTCTATGAAATCCATTTTGTGAGGTGTCTGCATTTAGAGGAGTACCCTGCAGGAGTTACAGAGGTTCTTCATCTGCAGGAGCCCTGGAGGAGCCCTTGGAGATCCTCTGGGGGCTCTGAAGGTTGCCTAGATTTCCCAGGATGGGAACTCAGGAAGAGAAGCCAGCCTCTTAATCTTATTTTTTTAATTAAGGAGGCTGATGATGTTAGCTATTCTGATTGTGGGTGATGAGTTGTGGGCCAGTAAAAGATTGGATTCAAATTAGAGTCCTCTATAGCTCAGACCCATCTTTCTGGTCTCTGCACCGAGGCGTGCATTTTTATTTCTCACTTTCTTCAGGCACATAAAAGCATTTTCCTCTGGAACACAGCGAGTACAACGTGATGAGACCACATTGTTTCATCAGATGGAGACCTGGGGGATCTCAAGTGATCCTCGTGGAAGTTAAACCAGACCCAGAAGACCACATTTTTTCATTAGCTTGTGTATATACACAGATTTTACAACGGCAGCCTGAGTTTGGAAGCGGGTGCTCATCTGCAACATAGGGACATCTTGTTAGCAGATGTTATTTGTCTGAGAGCTTGAACTTCTCCTAATTGACAGCATTTCTGTTTTATTTTATTTTTTTACATTTACAAGACACTGAACAAACGTAAAGACACAGCTACTACTCTGCAAGCAGCAAATTTCTAGTTGAAAATAATATAATATAATATATATGATATAATACAGTGATATAATTGTTATTTTGACTTTGCAGACAGATTTGCCCATAAATTGTGTGGGATAAGGTGATATTGGGAACCTGCTTGTGTAAGTAGCTGTTTGCCAGTATGGGTTCTAGGGAATTCATGAATGCAAAGCACACAGATAAAATCCCCCTCTGTGTGGGTGCAGAGTTGTCAGATGTCTGTTAAAAGGGAATAACACTCGTATAGCAGGTTTTCATAGAAGCAGTGTGTGAAAATCAGTATTAAAGCATTTCTGAGGGATTTCCAGGAGAATGAGTAGGGTGGGATTTGTGAAATTATTATTGCGTGGCCCAAACACAGAGAAAGTCAGAATTTGAATTTAGCTGTTTATGTGATTTTTCTTCTGTGAGGTTTCTAGGTTGTGTTTCAAGATTTTGTTGGTCTTGAGAGTTGAATGCACTAATCCTGGGAAGTAAATCCATGATCTGGGACCACTCTGGTCACTCCTGATGGAAGCTGGTTCTACCTTTGCTGTGTCAGGCTAAGCCCCCCCCTTCTGCTTGGCTCAGGCTGCTGAAATACTTCTTCTTTAGGATATTTTTTTGCTGGGGGAAGGAGACAGCCTAAGACCACGCCAGAGGCATTCAGGAGAACTCTCTAAGTACTGCCCATCTTTTGTTTCCCAAGGAAATGGGAAGAGGAGCAGGACGTGGGGCTGAAGCTCCTCTGATGAAGAGCAGCACTTGAGGATTTTCCTGATTTAAAGCTAAACAAACAGGCTCTTCACATTGCTGGAACCTACCTTGAAGCAGGTAATGCAGGGCACTGTTGGTATAATATATGCTTGGAGCTCTTGGGGACCTTCTGGGCATGGATCAGGAGGTGTCTGTCAAAGCTGGTGTTGCCACCACTCTCATATGCTCTTCGTGCTGCAGTCAAAGTTGTAATTACCACTCCCATTCTTGAAGATGGGATATTGGCTTCAACTTCAGAGTTTGGTTGGGGTTTTTTATTGAGGGGTGGGGAGGGACTTGTTGGTTTCTATTCCTTTCAGTGGTGAGGAAAGAACTCTGAAGTTAACCCAAATGCACCCTAAAGATGGAAAGAACAAAGAGCACAAAGACTCTGGTTTGAAAAAGAACATCTTTCTTTCCTCTCCTCTTTTTTTCTCCTTCTATTTATTTTTTTTTTTGTGAGCCAATGCTGTGATTTTCCCCTGATTGATGTTTTTTGAACGCTGGAGGTTTGCAAACAGGGGTCAATCTGAATAAATATCTTAAAATAAAATAAATACAGCAAACCTGATTAATCCCCCAAGCATTTGTATTCGCAGACATGCACACAAACCAGCTCCACCTCGATTAATCAGCTCTTGACTGTACTGTGTAATACTTCCCATTTTTTAATTAAAATTGAGAGCTCTGACTGTCCAGGGTGTTCCATGTGTGCTCGCTGAAAAATTACAGCACAAGCAAAGGCCATTTTTTTCCCTACTCCTGCTACAAATTTCATACTGAACTTTAAAGGCAATTTCAGGTGCAGCCAAATACTATCCATTATCTCTGCCCCTGCTCCTAATCAGAGCAGCACAATCTGCCTCCAAAAACATTTATTCTGGATGGCTGCTGGTTCTGGGAGCAGATGCTCCTGAGCAGGTAGCTGTCAATAGCTTCAAGAAATATCCCACTTAAGGGTTGCTTGGATTTAACTACATGCTGATGAGGTCTAATATTTTTGCCCGCCCGCATGCAACAAATCAATACCTTGGTTTGGCTGGTGCTCCTGCTTGTATAAATCAGGGAAATCTCTGCTCAGATGAGTAGTTACACCTGGTTCAATTGCAGGAGAAGAGGCTCGACTCCTTTGTTTGAATTAGAAGCAGGTTTTTGTACGGGGAGGGAATAAACAAGGACTTCCCTGCGCTCTGTTTCCCCCTTTTTTTTTAATTATTTGAACAAAAAAGATGTTACTCATGTGTTACACCAGGCCGACGACTCCACCTCTCTTCCCACAGCACACTTTTTACAGTGGAGAATTCTCCTTGTCTTGCTGAAGCAGAGATTTTCACATGATTTGCACTGATAATATAACTCCACGGAGTAGCTCGATAGAATATATCACTCTTCACAGTCTAGCAGTCCCCCTTCTTAAATAATGGAAGTGGTAGACTCCTGGTAGGCTTGATTTTAAGCATTTAAAATATATATAATGGTTTGCATACTGTGCAGTGATTTGTAAAATGTGAATGCCTACAAAAACCATGGTTACCAAGCATAACATTATCTTATTTTTACTTACACAACCAGTAAAACAGCTGGAGGTCTAAAATCATGGCCTGGCATTAAATGCATTACTACATTTTAACCATGCAGGATGAGGCTGTCCTTTCAATTGGGAGACAGGGAGAGAAAGAAAGTGTTGTGATTACTGGAAAATTAACACCTCCCATTTTAATAGACTGATTATAGCAACAGCACTTAAATAGAAACCCTTCAGTTGAAATGAATTGGGATTTTATCTGTCTGTCTAAAGAGAGAGAAAGGCACAAGTGGCTTTGAGCTACACAAATCGCAGCATCAATCTTCAGAGTGGAAATGGAGGATTTTACTAATGGAAATTATATCTTTCTTTTTAAGGCCCACCTGTATGACACTGTTTAAATGTCTGTCTTTTCATTCCTGTCCTCGAAAAAGGATCTATATCAACATCACTCCCCTAGTTTCCACTTTTAACATCCATAATTGTGATTGACTTGCAATGAATTAAGCTGGAAGCCCTAAACCCAGGTCACTGCAGCAAGCCCACGAGGTTTAGGACTAGGTTTCCTCACCTCTAGTAGCCTTACCAAGCCATATCAACAAACCTTCACAGAAAGGGTGTCAAAGGAGAACAATTTTGCTCTTGCACTTCCCTCATGGGCCTTGTTGAGATGTTCAAGCTCTCCTGGGCTGTAGTTTCAGTGGGGGCTTTTGCCTGGTTGGAGGTGGACATGAGGGGTGAGGTGCTGAGCTCCTATGGGGCAAGAGAGTTACTCCACCCCTGAAGAAAACCACCAATGAACAGGGCACCTGGAAGATTATAAGAATGGGCAATGGGGCACAGCTCCAAGCAGAAGTTTCTTGTAGTTAAAAAGATGTCCCTAAATGTGCTTATTCATGAAAAGGGCCCAGAAATAAATGTTTCTTCTCATTTAATCTGCTCTTACACATCATGGTGCTTCCTGGCAGAGCATTCTCTCTTGGATCCACTAAAATGGCCCCAGAGAGTCCCCAAATTCCTCAGATTTCAGGAGTCTGAGGACTATCAGCAATGTAAAGGGGTCACTCAGCACCTGATCAGTGCAGCCTCAATTTCTGGTCAGGGATGGAGGTGCAGATTGGAAACCATGGTGCTTCCCCAAATCAGACCCAAGATAGATCTCTTCTTCCAGCTCTAAGTCCATTCATGGCATATGGTGGCTGCAATAGGAATAAAGAGCATTCAAGTGGCTCCTCCAACCCCCCAAAAAATATAAAGAAGGGTGGCCAGGAGCTGATATTCTGCTTTTTTGCTCTGCCCACACTGGGGAACAGTGGGAGATTTGGTGAAATCTTATGCTTGTGACATTAGGAGACCAATATCTGATTCATCTGCCTGATAAAGCCTTGAACAAGGTACGGGGGGAATAAAAAGGGTTTGATTCTTGTCTCACAACACGAGTTTTACATCAGTGGTATTACTGGCTGTGTTTACACAGGCAGCCAAGTCAGCTTTCAAACTCCACAAAGTCCATTAAAACCAGCTTGTGCATCTCCCTGTAAAACCTCCCAGCTCGCTGGCCTGATGTGTGCTCAAAGGGCTGTCCCACCTCCCCGAGGACCAGCACCCTCCAGGCACAAGCCCCCATATCCAGCCCTGGGGTCCTTGGGGAAGAGGAGAACCCTTCTCCTCTCCTTGGCTGCCAAACCAAAGGTGGGGAGAGGAGGAGGGCTGTGATATCACCTGCCCCAGCTCCTCTGGATGACCACGGCCATCCTCCACATCCCCATGGTCATCCTGGACACTGAGGACCTCCAATGCATGCTTAAGGAACCAGAGCAGGAGCTTAGCCAAGGTAACCAGCAGTGTCATGACTCCTCAAGAGCAACATCAACTGGGAAGGGTCTCTTCTTGCAGACCCAAGGATGCTCAGGGCACAGGTATTGCAAAGGGAAGGTTGGCACAGCATCCTGGAGTCCAAAATGGCTTGTTTACTTTGGAGAGGATCAGAGGAGGACACAGATTATACAACCAAAAGGAAGAATGTGGCCGGTTAATAGGGCTGGCAAATAACGGAGGAAAAAAATCTGCACTTTTATTCAAAAGAAGAAAATGAGCATTGTAGTAAATATGCAGGCAACCCACAGCAAGGAGAAATCTGGTTTTTGTGTGTAAATGTGTGGTCTGGCTGCAGTTTTCATGGAAGCTGTTTCAGCTTCAAATGAATGTAGCATTTGTGAAAGAGTTTAAACGATTGTGATGTGTCTGTGAGAGGAAACAATGGGTGTAGTAAACAAGCAAATATGTCAATAGCTGAGCGAGGAGGACACTGAATATTTCATCAGAGGAGGACTAAGTGTGGGGTTTTTGATGTTGTACCTGCCCAGAGCTTGTGGTTGGTGGGTGCAGGGATGGGTTTGCTGCTCCCAGAAGAACACGTCAGCCCTGCACACTCCGAGGGCAAGGGATGGACACCTGCTTTTAGCATTTTCCAGCTGCACCATGGGGAATGTGGTCAAAAGCAGGGATCAGCTGCATGCCTTACAAATGAAATGCCTCTGCACTCAATGTGGTTCAGATGTGGTTTCAGGTTTTTAGCACCTGGCCCTTTCCCTGATGACACCCTGCATTGCAGAAGAGCTTGCTAAGGTGGCCTGGCTCTCCTGCCCTGGCTCTCCCCTTGTGGGTTTGGCATGTGCTGGAGGTACAGATGGTACCATGGGGAGGAAAGCTGCACTCATGGGTCGAGCTGAACTCAGTGCTACCATCAGCTGTACCAGAGCTTCAGAGAATAGTTTGGGTCAGAAGGGTTAAAGCTTAAGGGTTGAAGTTTAAGCTGATTTTTTCTGCTGTGCCTGAGTTTATACTTTGCACTGAAGCACCATGTGAGGAAGATGGGGGAAGGAGGGTGGGACCTCTTGTCCAGCCTGCTTCCTCTGCACCACTTTTCATGCAGAGGGTGGTGTTTGCTCTGAGGTTTTTCTCCTGGAATGAAGGTGACGTTCTAGGTGTAACCACCACTCACCTGCCCTCTGGGGCATCCTCCTGTCCCACTAAATCCACTGCCAGCAGCAGGGAATCCCAAGGAATAGCATCTTCAGCACAGCTGCAAGGGAGGTGAAGTCAGTGCAGCAAGCAAAGCACATTTTACTTTACAAACAGAAAAAGAGAAGATCCTACAAACACCATTACAAAAGGTCCTACAAAAACCATTAATGTTGCAGGACTTGCTCATTACTTACACATTCCTGACTTACAAGATTTTTGTAGCCTTCACTTGTCACTGGTGTTATTCTTGCACCTTTTTTTACCTTTTTTTTCTTAGTGTTACATGGAAGAACCTCAGATCACTCTCTGCTGCCAATTAGCTGGTTAGTCCTTGACCTACAACCGACTTAGAAAGTCCTCCAGGTGTTGCCAGAGGAACCTCAACAGCTTCTCTCTCCATACCTAGTAGAGATGTGGATTTACAAACACATTTTAAAGAGTTTAGTCTGAGGCTGAGCAGTTGGGTGCATTTAAAAGCTCTGCAAATCCAAAAGACTTCCATAGGTTCCTTCTCCTCAAGTTTCCACAGAAGAGCTTGGACCAAGCAGTTAATGAACTGTGCACACACAAGCATCATGTCCAGCTATGAATTCACACTTAATAGTTTAACAAAGATGTGGCTTCATGTGGTTTCCATTCTTTTTTTAAGCAGCAATAGGCTTGTCAATGAAATCCATCTTTAAAATAGATTTTACCCAACACGTGCACAGCCCGTTGAGATTCATTTCATGTTATCTTTTCAAGGTGCTTTTCCAAGAGACATAAACGACCCAATATTCTATTAGAATAACTGAATTTATTTATTTAGGCATTTATTTAGGAATTTCCCTGACTTCCCTGGGTACCAAACATCTGACAGGATGCTCTAAAACCCTCTGGAGACATTTTTCTTTTAGAAAATTTTCATTTCAGTCTGAAATACACATAAAGCTAAATTTTAAAAACCATACGTTGCTGCCTCCATCTGTGGATTTCAAGCCAAAATATGGATTTTCAGGGATGCTGAGCAAAAATAAGTCCTACAGACTCCGGCCAGAATTTTTCCTGTTCACCACTGCTGCAAATCAAGCCCAAGAGGGACCAAGAGTGAATTTCTTGAACAGTTTCTACTATTTTCTAGTTTTTTCTTTACTGGGGAAATAGGCTTAAGTGGTGCTTGATGCATTCAGGCACAGATGACACAGCTCATAAAGCCCAAAAAAAAAAGAAGGGAAACTCAGGTGGTGAAAATTCACCTTGGTGAGTGAGAAAGAGGGAAGGGGGAGAGCTGGACTTTTGGAAAAGGAGGCAGATGGTTTGAATCTACCAGCATGAATTAAGCTTCAGGGGTCCCAAAATGCTGTGAAAAGCAACATTAGAAATTGGTGGCAAGGAAAAGGTCCAAAAGTATCCAGGAAAACAACAAATTTTGCTTCTGCTACAGGTAATTTGGAGAAACCTTCCCAGATTTCCTTTTTTTTTTTAAGAAAAAACTTTTTGCCACATATGAAGAGGAGCTGGTTCCATTATAAAATGCTACATGTCTGGAAGTATTTTTACTGTTTATTTTCAATATTCCTGGATCATGCCCCCCTTAGAGCATCCCCCAAACCTGCCCCCCTCCAGTCCTTTGTATAACTTCTGATCAGATCCTTCATTTCCCCCTTAATCACATCTTACAGACAGAGCAATGCAGCACAAACAGCTGTGGGGAAGATTTTTTTTGAAGGAAATACTGCTGGTGAGGATAATTTTGTGGCCAAATGGAGTTTTCCTTCATTTATATTAACAGAATATCTTCTATCTCCTCCCAGCCAGTTTCCACATGTACAAGTAGGCAGCATTTCTTCTTTTGGAACTCTAAATTTTTGAATTTTTGATTTATTTCTTTTTTAATTCTGAATTTTGTGAGCCAATGCTCAAACATGGGTATTTATTTCTAAGATTTTGAATATTATAGTGAGGCATTTGGTACCCAAATATCACTGAAAGCTCTCTGTGAAGTCACTTAAATTAACTAATGTGTATTCTTCTTGGATACAGGGCCAAAAAATCACAAAAATAGAATACTGCAAATCTTAATTTAGGCTTTTCACAAATTTATGACACGCAGTGACTCTCACTTGGGGTGAAGAAAATACCAACACTTAAAGGCAACCTATGGCTGTATTTCCCCATGGTCTGGGTCAGAATTCCTGGATCTATCCCTGATCCTGCTTTTTTAAAGGTATTGCTACCAGCAGACCTGTGGCTAAATGGGCTTTTATATCACTTCATCCTTGGAAAACTGTTTGACCTGAGCTCAACCACCATTGGCTTGTGTTTGCTGTGTTATGAATCTGCCCCAGAAGACATGCAGAGGATGTTTGTGAGCATTTTCCCAGCAAATAATGTGAGGTTTTAGTGTGGTTTAAACCTATTTACTTGCACGGGGTTATTTGTTGTTTACATGGCTACAAGAACTCATCCTGCAAGACCCTAAGGGTTAAAGGTTCATGAGAGAGCACAGAAGAAACTGCTCACGTTTGAATCACAGGAGCTGGTTGCAAAGGATCCTTTCATAGCAAAACTGATTATTTCTCGCCCTGAAATAATTTCCTAGAGCAGAGCTGTGGTATGTAAAGAAATGTGCTTCATAATTTGTGTTTATTAAAATGTTCTTTCCACATTTCTTTTATGTTGCTGTTATTAGATCTTTTATTGGATGTTAATGGATGTTATTCAGCTCTCAAGGGATCTCGGACGTTTTCTCAAGTAACTTATTGAAACCTCTGAATTCTGCAGATCTTGTTTTGCTCTCATGATGCTCACTTCTTATTGTTCTTTTTCACTTTTTATCATGTAGTGTTGTAAGTACATTAAATTAGTAATGAAAAATGAATCCACAGGAGTCCACTGTATTCTAGATAATGACTGATACGTCTCCTCACTTGTCTGTGCTACATTATAGTGTCATAACTTCCCTTTATATCCAATAATATTTTTCATTATTGCACCATCCGCAGCACAGAACTGTAGGGGTTTGTTCAGACTCTATCAATATTTTCCTTAAGTAAATCCATATCTAATAACAGCATTTCTTTTCTCTTCCTTTATCTTGCTGCATAGTGGAAGGCAATGCACTGATTTCTCCTAGACCTTATATTGGCTTCACAGGTGCTCCAAGATGTCATCAACAGATATTAAAGGAGATACATCAGAAAATTGAAGAGGCCAAGGAGCAGCACAGCTCAGGGGCTACAAAAGCTTTAGCTTTGTGCCCTTGTGCCAAGGGGATTAAATGTGAATTTGATAGTAAAGAATAGATTTGGGGTCAGTGAGGGGGTTAATGAGCCCTGATCCCCCCCAGGTGAGTGAGTGGAGGTTGCCCGGGTGGCAGACACAGTTACCTCCCATCTTAATTGGAGTTGAGGCAGAACCTGTGGCTAGTTAGTGGCTCCCCCCTTCCCCCTCCCCTTCACTTTAATTTCCCTTCCCCCAGGTTCAGCTCTGGTTGGTTGGTTGTGCTCTGGTGTAGGGTGGGCGATTCCTTCTCAGGGGTGCCCCTGCTTGCCTGGGCTACCTTTGCTTTGGTGGCTTCAGGGTGCACTTGAGTCCTGAAGGCAACATTTCTGGAAGTAAATGTGGTCCATGTCTGTCTGGAGAGACTTTTGAAGTTACTGGAGAGGACGGTTTGTTCAGAGCCCTTCATGTCTCAGGGGCTCCTTTTTCTTCCACAGTTCATTAGAAGATGTGGTGGTGGAGCACAGGGATGTCCTTCAGAGCTTGCTGGAGCTCCGAGGCCATGTGGTGAGTAACTTTAATTTCTTATTTGGGTGTTCCTGTGCACATAATGTGTGAAGGCCTCGTGTTTTTACCATAGAACAGGGGGAAATATAAAATGTGTGTGTCCTGCCTTCCTCAGAGTGGAGCTGTGGAAAGGATGAATTTATCTGAGGAGTAAAAATTGCATTTAGTGGTTGCAGTAACTAAAATAAGTCACTTGCTTAACGTGTTCGCTGTCAAATGTTTTTATTTCTGGTAATCTCCCTTCCTCCTTAACTGAATTTTAAACCATGAAGTGGAAAACTCTGGAGCTGCTTTTAAAGGTGTTTTTGTGGCCTAGCAATGCAGGTTGTCCCCTCAGGGGTTTCTTGTTCCTGGGGGACTGTGTCTTGCCCCTGAGGGGATAACAGGAACTCTGCCACGGAGGTAGGAGCTGTGGGGTTTAATTTCTTCAAATTTAAGGCACTGAACCCAACTTCCACTTTTAGGTGGTCACTAGGCTGCTAAAAAACCCCCTCAGCTCCTTCATGGTGCCCTTTTCACCAGAGTTTAACTGACCAGGTCTCTCCCAACCTTCCAGAAGCTTCCAGCAGCAGGGTGGTGGGTTGGAGGTAACTGGTGGCCTCGGTGTGTGGTCAGCCAGCTGAGTATTGGCAAACTGGGAGGACAGGAGGTCCCAGGTAGATTTTCTGGCATTTTTTCACTCTGTATGGACACATCTCCTTTCTCTCTGCCAGTGGCTTAATTTGCAAAGGGGCATCTCAAATTAAGGGATGGTTGTTGATGGCTTAAAGCTGCTTGTGCACAGGGTGCAAGGACCCAACCGTAGTTTACATAAGTCCATTGCTTATGGTTCTGTGAAGTGAGGGTGGGTATCTAAACTGGGGATCAAAAGCCTCCTACACATGAATGAGTCTGTTAAGGGGGGAAAGAAAACAAGGCAGAGCTGTGCCAGGGAACTGCTTCACATCTGGGGTTGGGGAAGAGCTGGAAGTCAAGACAAACAGGGAAAAGGGGATGGTGTGTCTCAACCACCAGGTCAGTGGGGAAAGAAAGTGTGGAAAAAGCAGATTTCCCTCCATGCACACAGGCACAGAAAGTTCCCCTTCGCTGCGGGGAGATGCTGGGCAGGATTTTGAGGATGGTTTTAATGAAGGAGGAGGAATTATTGTTTAATGGGCAGTGATTAAAACTGCCTGAGCACAACACATGTGCTGCAGCTGAAAGGACAAGTGGCCTGTTAGGCCTCTCCTCCAACACACTTGGTTCCAGACCTGCTGGATGAATGAAAAAGGTGCTGGAGTGTGTCCAAAGGGCAATGAAGCTGGTGAAGGTTCTGGAGAACAAGCCTTACAGAGGACCAGCTGAGGCAACTGAGATTGTTTAGCCTGGAGAAAAGGAGGCTCAGGTGAGACCTTCTCACTCTCTGCAGCTCTTGAGGTTGGAGTGAGGTGGGGGCTGGTCTGTTCTCCCAAGTAACAATCAATAAGACAGGAGGAAACGGCCTCAAGTTGTGCTGAGGAGGTTTAGGTTGGATATTAGGAGAAATTTCTTCCCCAGAAGGGTTGTCAAGGCCTGGCTCAGGCTGCCCAGGGCAGTGGTGGGGTCCCCATCCCTGGAGAGGTCTAAAAGCCATGGAGATGTGGTGCTGAGGGACATGGGTTAGTGGTGCCCTGGCAGTGCTGGGTTAATGGTTGGACTCGATGATCTTAAAGGTCTCATCCAACCAAAGCGATTCCATGATTCTATGAAAGAGGAGTTAACTATTTGAAGGTGGAAGACCATTCTTCTGCAAAAGCATCTGTAATTTTGGGATGCCTCTGCTGACTTCAGCTGATTTGGGATCAAAACTGCCTTGCTCAGAAAAAGTCCCCAGCATGCTCCTTGCAGATAAAATATCGGGGTAATTCTTGTTGTGTGGTAAGCATGTCCCTTCTCACCACTATCCTCCCAGCTTCCCAACTTGACTTCCACCTCCATCTCCTCTTTGAGTTGCCATCCTACACAAAACTCCCCCAGAAACACTTTTCTTCCCCTCCCATGAGGAGCTTCACCTCCTAACCCTGATGGAAACTTCAGCTGGGAGAAACCAGGATTTCTCTACATATGCTGCAAGAAACCAGCCAGATCACTAAACTTTCCAACACAGCCCCTCTAGTAGCATTTATGCACAGTAAAATTCATTATTACAAATGAGGATTTTAATTCTAAGCTTAGCTTGATAGAATGTAATTTAAAGCCATTTAGGATGGCTTAGCCTTCAAAGCAAACTCGAGATTGTTTAATTAGTCATGCAAGCCACTGAACACTACCCATAACACAAAACAACTAAAGTATTTATTAGTTTTAGAGCTAAGTTAAGCTGTGCTTGTTCTAAATTTTCAATAAAGTACATCAAGTGTTAAGCACATCTTGCTTTTTTCCTAATCTTCCAACGCTCAGTAAATTTTATTTGTGAATAAAAGCGTAGCCCAAGTGTTGCAAGATGTAAGATGAAAACCAAATTGAATCAGTTCTTGTGTACATTAGAGGAAATAGTGGCAGTGGAAGTGCTTGGGATGGTCTGAAGTATTTTTTGGTCTATTTTTTTTCTTTAAATAGTCTTCAAAACAAATGCAAACCAGTCCAGGCTTTATATTGTGGCTTCTGAATGTCTTTTTTTTTTTTTTGGCTATTTCCTAAACTTTTGGAAACAAGGTGTGCTAAGAGACAAAGTCCCTGTAAGTAGCACTGGAGAAGTTGCCAAATGCAGCAAGGGATAAATTGTGTGACACAGAAAGAAAATATTGGGGTTTTTTAAGAAGTGGACAGTTAACCCCAATACATAGTTAAGGGTCGGGAAGTTTCTTGTTGCTTGTTTGTATTATTTGGGTCCTTGAGTGTCTGACCAGGATCAGGAGTGTTGGTCAGAACTGGGTTATCTCCAGTTTATAGCAGCAGCATCCCAGCCCTCTGACTTGGGCTGGGACATAAAGTGATTTGTACATTAAGAAGGGGTGGTTTGGGGCTCAATCTAGAGTTTTGGTGGTCTGGGGAGTTGTCTGGGGCTTGTTATGAGAAGTTCTTAACTATGACTCCAGGACTGACCACCCTTAAAACATCTCCCAGCCAGAAGCCTCTCCCAAAGAGCAGTGTTGTGTGTCTAGATGTGAGGCTGGATATCCATTGATATCAGACAGGCAAACAGAAAAACATCAAGGAAGGACTGAGAATTAAGCCTTCATGCAAAATTGAGATGATTAGATGGGTTTAGACCCATCAGGAGGGTTTGACTCTTCCACTTGCCTTGCAGGAGAACATAAAACACTTGTGAGGTGCTGGGAATGCAAAGGGTTGTAGATTGCATCCTATTGAAGTAGAATTTAGCTGCTGTACGTTTGTTTGATGTGTAAAATGCTTGACTTGCTCCCTGAGAGCCTGAATCTGGGCTATAGTACCTCTTTGCACTTTCATAGAGAAATGTCTCCTTCAAATCCAAGAGGGATCTTCCCAGCAGAACTGGGGACAAGGTTCCACCCACATGGTCTCTATTCTAGGGTGCTTTGTATTAACTGGTGAGCTGAAACCAGTGCTAGAAAGCTTCTCCAAGATTCTGCAACTTGTGGGGGAGATAAAAAGTGGATTACTTGTCCTACTAACTAGTACTTCAGCTATTTTCTTGGTCACAGCAGTCAGCTTTTTAATTGTTTTCTGGATTTTGTTGATGTGTACCATGAATTATGTTCCCACCACCAGTAACACCAGCAAGAAACATGTCACTTTCCTAATCCTAAAATAACAAATATACCATAACAAATTAGCTGCATCACTGAGGATGGATTTGTGTGGCTGTTGTTTAGAAGTAGTATTTTTGGATTTATGACTTTTTTTTCAAGATAATGATAAAACAGGGTATGCCTCTATTTTTTGGAGGGCTTTTAGAGTCTTTGGGTTGTGAAATAAGCCCTGGTTAAAGCAAGACCTTGCTGGGAAGGTTGCCTGGAAGCTCTGGCAGCCCAGAATAACTGGCCACAGAGCATCCTACCCAAGAAGAGAGGACTCTGCTAGGACCATGCCTGTGACTGGGCAGAGTTTGACTCCTCATAGACATGGCTGGACCTGATGAGGTCATGGTTGTAAAATCTCTATGTTAGAGGGATAACTGCAAAACAAAGGCTTGGGAGGCTGTTGAGGATCTTTTGATGAGATGCTCCTATGAAAGGATAAAATGTTATAACTCTATTGCCTGTTGATTTCCTGTCATGGGAAATGTTAGTTTCTGTGGTGAATGAGAGGACCTCGTACACATTATCAGTCTTTAAGTCACTCTGCCCCAAGGCTTTGGCAATTTAACTTCATCCCCTTTCAAAGGGTTTGTTTTTTCCCTTTCTTTCTTTCTTTTTTTCTTTTTCCCTTCTTGTTTTTTAAGCTTGAAACTTAAGGTGTGGGGAGAGGAACCCCAAAGCTTTCCAGATCTGCCCCCACTCCCTCAGGTGATGCTCTTCTGAAGTGTAAATGCTCAATTATGCAAAGATAAGAACATGAGAAACTTAGGAAAGGAAAAAAAAAGGTTACTTTGATTAATGAGTAAAGCTGTGCTAATCATGGATTTTTAGTCTCCTGGCCAAACCAGGGAAGGGGGAGAAGGGAAAGGGTCTAATCTAACTGGAAGTAGCACTTGTATAAAGCCAGGAGTGACACTGGGGACAGAAGAGTGGCTGGGAACCTTCCTTATTCCCAAAGTCTCTCTCTTCTGGTCTCTTCCCATCTTTCCCGTGGCAAGAGGGATTCAGTGATAATGGTCAAGGATGTGGTGTTGGGATAGGAGGGTGGATAGGGATGTTGTCCTGTCCTGCTGGGAGAGGTGGAGGAGATCAGGGCTACTCTTCTCTAGGAGCTGCACCCACTTTCTCTACCATACACTATGTGCAATGATGCTAAAAGAGGATTATATACAATATACTGATGGTTTGAGTTGTTGCTAAGGAATTAAGGACTCTCCACCTTCCCATGTTTTGCTGGTGTGTAGGAGCAGAAGAAGCTGGGGGGGGGACCATGGCCAGGACAGCTGATCCCAACTAGCCAAGGTGTATCACAGACCCCAGAACATGATGCTCAGTAAATAAACTGGAAGGAGAGAATCACTACTCAGGCATCAGACAGTGGGTGTGAGCAATTGCATTGTGCATCCCTTGTCCTTTCTGTGGGTTTTATTTATCCTTTTGTTATATACTTTCTAATTGCTATTACTATAATATTTTATTATTATATTTTTGTTATTTTATTTATCTTTTTGTTATATACTTTCTAATTGCTATTACTATAATATTTTATTATATTTTTGTTATTTTATTATATTATATTTTAATATATATTATACATATTATTTTATTATTAAGCTGGGAGTGAGCAGCTCTTTGGTGTTCAGTTGCTGGCTGGGGTTAAACCAAAACATTAATCTAAATATTTATTTTAAAGCATTTTTTTCCTAATCAGTTTTTTTTTTCACTTTAAATAGCATGATCCAAACTCTGCTTTCAACCAATTAAACATACATTTCAATATAATGCTAGCTGGAAGTTGCTAAATAAGGCTGTAGAAGAGATGATTTGGGTCATGAAAAGCAGTAATTTCTTTGGAGCAAGCTTGGTTATGGAATTTCTGTAGTTTAGAGAACACAAATCATGCTCTCAGCATGCAGGTATGAGACACTTGTAGTCTGGTATTTGAACTAGTCCCATTTATCACGCTGTCTGCTTCAGGTCTGAGCAGATTAAGTGTGTGGTGTAATGCTGGGGCATTAAAGATGAAGAAGTCTCCTTCCAGGATTTCAACAAGAATTTATATGTTCCTGGTGCCAAGTGTCCCCTCCCTCCCTGCCTGCACTTTACAGGGAATTTTACTGGTTGTGGTGATTCTCTTCCTTGTTCTGCCTTTCTGTGGTTCTCTTCAGATTGTCTTTTTGCTTGATTACATTGCAGGATGTGCAAACATCTCATGTTGGGTCTTCTTCTGATGTTGTGCATAATTTTGGATTTTGTTGTAGTGTTTTTCCTCTTAAATATTTTCTGTTTAATGAAAATGGACGTGACAAACTTAAGAAAATTGCATCCATTCTCCTTATGTAAAATCATCCGTACTAAGCAGGTCTGTATTTAGGATGCCTTGTTTGTGTCTTGTTCTCTCTTAAGAGGGAAAATCACCCCACATCAGAGTTTTAATTAATTTTTAAATCAATCTCTTGATGTGTGCAAGCTAAAGGTTCACTTCTCCAGGCAAAGGACCTGATGGTTATCACTTACTCAATTACATATCAGTGAGCTACACTTGGTTAAGTGGAGTTGATTTTGATTCTTGAGCCCAGAGAAACAAAGATAATTGTAACTTGGTGCCTGGTGACCATAATGCCCAGAGACTTTGTTATGGTCCACACTGGAATTTCCTCTAGATGCTGCAATTATGGAGATCAAGGGATTGAATTTATTTGTAAGAGTGTTGAGAAGCACAGAACTCTCCAAATACTGCAAAGGCTTCACCCCCAAGTAATTCACAATAGAGCTTAAATTCCAAAGGACCAGGTATTTCTCAGACTATTTAAATATGTAGGTATTTAAAATAAATGCTGAACATATAGGAATATTGGAATATTTAAAATAAATACTGGGTATTTAAAACTGTTTGAATGCCTAACATTTTGGGGTGTTTGATGCCTAAATAAATTAATCTTATCATATCTGCCTCCCTTATGAGAAATGTTTTGGGAGCTTTGAAAAATGTTGCCCTCCAAACCTAGAGGTATTTGTATTGAGGATCTGGATCTGGGCTGTAATCATCTGCTCTTTATATTTTCTCCTCTTCCAATATCTAACACCCCCTGCCTGCCTTCAGACCCTGCACTGGAGAACCTGATACACTCCATGAAATGTGGTTTAGGGGTTTTGATTTGTTTGAACACTTCGTAAGCACTCGGGTGCTGTGCAATGGGAGCTGCCTTCCAGCAGGAAGGGCTTGAAACCTGCTCTTTAGGTCTTAGCAAAACATGAATAATATATAGGTGTGAACATATTTATCTTTGGAAGCCAAGGTGCAGTTGGTTTGTATGGTTTCTTATAAAGATCACTCACAAAACATTCAGTATGGGGACTCTCTAATGGGTTTTTACTGCTTGGCGAGGAAGGAACATGAAATAACAAAGGAAAAGTTTTGAAATACTTAAAATAGTTGATCTAAAGCATTACTCAGCATTTATTGAGCTTCAGATTGAAAAAGCAGAAGCCCCCCCACTCTGCTTTGTATCCTCTGAGTTTTATATGGATTCAAAATAGTGCAGTACCTCTGGAAGCACCTTTTAGTGGCAAGAGAACTAAATTAAAATGTTCTATGGAGGGAGCTTGTCTCCTAAGTGCAACGGGAGTGATGTTATAATAAACCAAACCTTTCCATCTCTTCAAGTAATCTGAATAATGCACAGCCCTCTGAATTAATAGGCAGGAAGTCAATCAAATTATTCTGTTAACTTTATAAACCTCCAAAAGCCGTAGCCTGAGTGGATAAAGAATGTCAGCAGAGCTTGAGTGGCATTTAGGAGTACACAATTAATTTGGAAATGTGTATTTAAAGGGCAGTAAATTCACTGCATGCAACGTAGTTCACTTCCCTGGAGCAGGTTTGTCTCTTTGGAGAAGATGTAAAACTGAAGTCGTGAGTAGTAGTAATACTGCTTGGGCTTTTTATGTCATGCCAGTGTGGGAACTACCTGTATTTTTAATATAATGTCTGTTGGTTAAGGCATTCTTGGCTTTACTAAACCACTGCTGCACCTCAGCAAGTCATCAGAGACGTAGGGTTTACATGTCACTTCCAAACCCTCGAGATTCCTTGAGATACGTGATGCTATTTGCAGTCACAGAGTGGCTGGGTATTAGCTGTAATTATTTAATGAATTAAGTGGTAGTCGCTCAAAGTACTGGAAAGGAGGTTGATCAACAATAGCATGGAGGTGAACAAGCAAGTGGATGCAATTTAAGATCAGTGAGCTGAAGATCTCGTAGATATCAGGCCACTGGAATTTAGCTCGTTTGCATGTCTCCTCCCAGCAAGGTTTTAATTTTCTGATGCTCCTTTGTCATGGCTGATAGTATCTTGAAAGTAGGACTTGAGTATGGACTGACTGCTAAAGCAGAGCTGCCCTATTGGTTTCTCTCTTCTCTTGAACTCTAGAGGGTGTTTCTGGCAACCTGAGGCATTTGAGTGACTTTCAGCATCTGGACAAGTAGCTAAGATCAGGGGTTGGGTTTGCCCTCGAGCTCTTTTTTACCTTGTGAGGCCAAGCCTTCAGTATGAGCTTATTTTATACCCTCTCTCTAAGGATGATTTCCCAAAAGTTGATTAGCATATGATAATATTTTATATTATCATGCAACCTCTGAAGAAAATGCCTTTTTTTCATTCAGAAGTAACTTGTAGGTAGCAGTGAATGCTAAGTTAAATATGAGCCCAGCAGAATTTTAACTGCTTGGTCATGAAGTCTTTGTTTGTGTATTGTCTTCTGGATTTTGATCCCAACAGTGGCAACAAGAGATATTCAGGCTCTTTATAACCATGTTGCATGTAGTAATTCATCAAGCAAGCCAGAAAATGAATTTCTATTGAAAAAACAGACCTTGGTTGACTGAAATGCTGAGGGGACACCTCAGTGAACTGGGTGCCTCTAGAAGAAATACCTGAATACTGTGACTGCAACAGAAGCTAAGTGGGAAGAAAATTCATATTGTGATGTCCACCAAACTCTTCTTTTCTATAGTGAATTTTCCTGTACCTCTTCACACAGATCCACATCAGCACCACTTGATATCTCATTGATTTCATCCTGTATTTATTAATTCAGGGTACTTTAAGACAGGTTTATCCTGGGCTTGTGCTCTGATCCAGATCTAGTAAACTAACTATAGACTTGCACAGCTTCAAGCACGTGAGGGGATCCAGTTACAGGACTTCAGCCTATTCTTGATTAGATCTAGGCTAATTTCACTCTTGGTTGACTGTAGACAGTAAAAACCAAGATGATAGACAAAAAGGCTTTGTAAAGTAAATATTGAGCATTGCTACTGTGCAGAGGTGGAACCCCTGAGATGTGTTGCACTGTTTCTTGTCCTGGGTGAGTTGCTCCATGCCTGAGGTTGGAGGTAAAGCTCTGCCAGAGTTTTACACTAGCAAGGTGGGTTAGAGCAACCCAATACTGGCATGAGGTAATGCTGATGTGGAGCAGGGAACAGTGGGGTCAGTGGTGCTGGGATGCAGGATGAAAGTAGGAAACAAGACAGTGAGAAGAGGGAGGTGACCTAGAACATGTCATGCCCCTTGTCCAGCAAGGGAGCAAGAATAAAAATTGATTTAGATCCTGAAAGAAGTCCTTCTCCAATGTGGTAAGTGATAAGCAACCCTGAGCTGATGTTTTGCTGTTCTCCTGCAGCTGAGGGAACTTCCAGGCTTGTCCCTCATAGTAGCTTCCTCTCCTTGTTGGGAGCTGCTGGCACAGGTTGGGTTTCCAGTCCCTTGTCTCGTATCTCAGGCAGGTTAGGACGGTGGAAGTGGCAGAGGGATATTTCTTGAGTGAGGCTGATCAGCCAGGTTTGGAGATTTGGGTGCTTGCCTCTCTTTTATTGAGCTTTTTCTCTGGATTCTGAGGAAATCTGAGGCTGAACCAATCGTCTCCTTTTCTGCATTAAAAGCACTGGCAGGAGTAGTGAAGGGCTGTGGATGAAAAACTGGTAGGGTTGGGAGAAGGATGTATGAGACTGGGGGGGGATGCTGAAGCATTAGAAAATGGGCATCAAGTGGTGTAAGGGAGGTAAAGAAATTTTATTTTCTTTTTTCTTAAGGAAAAAAAGGCATGTATGAGGTACCTAACTGCATGACACTGCATCACACTCAGATCTGCCATCCTATTTAATAAGTCTAGTTTTTCCCTCTTTATGTAAAACTATTACACTGGAATTTCTGGATTTCCACTGGATTTACAGCGGAGTTGTGAAAGTCTAATTTGACCTGGTGAAGATTAAAAAATATATATATAATTTAAAAAATGTAATTGTTGGATTTTGGAGGACTGGCTGGAGCAAAGCACGATTGAATCTGCTTCATGTACTGGACTGGCTTGAAAACCAGGTTGGATTCTTAAAGAAAATAGCATCATGCTTTGGCTAAGGCTGCACCAACACACGTTGTAAACTCAGCAGCACTTCTGAACAAAGCACAGAAGTAAATGTTTTCTTAGCTCCAACCATCATTGAGACCATCTTTGGCTCTCACGTTCCCTGTTGATATATTATTTTTATGCTCCCAGCATCCAGAAACAGGAGCTAGGGGAAGATTTAATTTTACATTTTTATTTTGACAAGCCCCATTCTGCTGTTTTTCAACTTGCCTTTTTTCCCCCCTCCCCCCTTGCTGTGAGGAATTATATCTGGGGCTTAGAAACTACAACTGTTGTTTAGATATCTACGAAGAATTTCAACTTTTATCTCTGCAACTTCTGTATTGCTGTCATTTTATTGTTTAGGTATCGGTTCCACTTCAGTTTAAATCTTTTACTTGGGGGCTTTATGGCTTGTGTAGTTTCTAACCAAATTTGAGCTGAGAATACATCTTTTTAATTGAGATTACAAAGTGGTTTACTTACTACAGGAGAAGCAGTTGAAGAAAAAAATGTAGTTATTAAAAACAAAAATTAACTAAACTTGGCAGTTGCTTTCTTCTTCCTTCCAAAGCAGCTGAAATTAATGTTTAAAAATTAATGTTGAAAATTAATCACTTGATATAGGCCATATGCTTGCAAGCTTTCCAGTTGCCTGTATTGGATCAGCTTCTCTCTACCTCTGAATTGGGCTGTGATCCAACCTGCAGCAGAGCACGTGGAAAATGAGGGGGAATATGATTGTTTCATCTAGTTCTGGGTTATGTATTCTGCAGAAATTGGTCCAGACATTAGCTGAGGAGCCATGATTAGACCTTAGCAGTGGAATTTCTGAGCTGCTGCCTTCGTGGTATCACACAAACTGTGCTAGATAGGGAGAGCTGGGGGGGAAAACAGGTTTCAGAAGATATTCATAACAATGTGAAAATTAAGAGCAATGATATTAAAGGGTAAATATTAAATATAAAGAGTATTGCAGCTGAATTAATATGTTTGAAAGAAGAATTGGCACATAGGGAAGAGTGATAATGCGATATATGGCTTGCTCACTCTCCAGCACTTCTTGCAGATTTATTGGCTTATTTTTTTTTTTCCCCCAATTCTATGAGGCTTAAAGCAGTGTGGAAAGCAAGGCAAGCTTTGTGTCAGGTGGACACCACGTTCTTCCACCCCCAGCTTGCCTGATCTCCAGCATCAGGCAGAGGGAGCAGAGGAGGCTTGGCCGGCTCGCGTGCTGCGTAGGTGCTCCTCAAGCATGTACTTACAAAACCTTCCCCAAAACTCAGGCCCCGACAGCTCCAGAGAAACTTGGCTCGTTGGGCAGCATGTATGCCACCTGCATTCAGGGGAGCTCTTATCTGCAAGCTGGCACCTCTTGCAGGGCAATTATGGGAGCAGTTGTAAACTGCAGGGCAGTGCCTCTGCCAGGGCTCCCTGAGATGGGGCTGCCCAGGGTGGAGGGGGACTTATGATCCCTTCTACCCTGGTAGAGCTCCTGGGAGGAAAAGATTAGATGTTTCTTGGAGTCTCCTAAAGCTGTGTGTTTTAAAAAATTATTTAAACTGACCAAATCATAGAATAGTTTGGGTTGGAAGGGACCTTTTAAGGTCATCTAGTCCAACCCACTGCAGCGAACCGGGATGTCTTCAGCTAAAGCAGGTTGCTCATAACCCTGGCCAACCTCATCTGGAATGTTGCCAGTGATGAGACAACCTGGGCCAGGGTCTCAGTGCCATCTTTGTAGAAAATTTCTTCTTTATCTAGTCTGAATATCCCCTGTTTTAGTTTAAAACCATCACCCATTATTCTGCAGCAACAGGCATTGCTAAAAGGATTGTCCCCATCTTTCTTATAGACCCCAAATCACTCAGTACTGCTTATGTAGCCTCCTCTTATCAGGCCTGTTGGGCTTTTTTTTTCCCAAATGCTCTCTAGGCTGAAGGTGAGCACATCAGAGTGTCCTCTAATTCCCAACTGCAGCACCCAAGACCAGATCTGCAAAGTCATTTAGCTTCTTCCAACCTCTGTAGGTGCCTGAGAGCATTGCAAAAGTGCCTTGGAGTCAGGCACCCTACTCTGCTGACTTCAGGGAGGATTAGATACCTGCTTAGGTGCTTTCAAAGAGACATCTGACATTTCTGAATGTCTAAGCAGCTTTGAAAAGCCTGATCTTCCTCTTTTAATCTTCAGCTTCTAAGTGCTCCAACGGTCTGGCAATTCTAATTGTTCTGAATATATTCCAAGCTTGTTAAACACACAGTAAATAATTCTGGTGCTGGTTATATGTATGTACATATAAAAGATTATGCCATCACTCTTTATGATAAACCACAAAGAATTTCTGTACGAGTCCTAGATATCTTCTGCAGTTCCCATCTCTCCCATTCACTGTAGAAAATGCCTCAGTGTAAATAAATGACATCACTTCAGTCCCATCAGCTTCAAGATTGCCCCCGGGGCCACAATTTCCATTTGGTAATTGCTTTTGTTTGCTCCTGTGGAGTTTCTAACTCCCAAACTACCCATTTGCTGTGCTCTGGATCCAGCTTCCTTCTGGTCTTCCCAGCTCGCTTGTTCACCTTTGGTCTTCTACTTCCATTTCCATCTTCCCAGAACTCTCTTACCTAGGTCTTCTTCAGTGTTCCATGTGATCATGTTTGGCTTCCCAGTTGTCTCCTCTTGATTTCAACTCATGTGGGCCATGAACACAATTTTCCTGAAGTGGGATGAACTTTGATGTTTGTATTGGATAACTTCTTGTTCCTTTGAAGGAAGAGCAAGTGGGGAGTGACCTTCAAAGATACCACTTCAGTATCTACCAGATACTCTCTGCAAGAGTGGCTAGAAGGTGGGTGTGGTGCTTAGTGACATGGTTTAGTGGTGGCTTGGCAGTGCTGGCTTTACTGTTGGACTTGATGATCCTGAAGATCTTTTCCAACATAGATTCTCTGGTTCCCTTTCCCTGATCGGTAAGACACGGGGGTTGGTGCTTGAACCCTCTAAGTGGATTTGAAGGACAACCCACTGGCTTTTTCCCCACCCATGGAGCAGGATGAGGAGGGAACTGCTGCTCTAGGTGCCTTCTCCTTGTTGTTTCACCCCTCTGCTATTTATTAGCTCTAGATGTTCTCGTTATCCCTTATACCTTGGCCACACCTACGTAAATCCCTCAGGAGTCCAACCTTGCTGAAGTTTCACTTCAATGGATTATACAGGCTCATGCTGTGCATTGCAGAGGAGGGGTGGGGAAATCATGTACTTTTAATTTTTATTGTAGTTACAACTTTCCATATTCATTTAAAATCCCCAAAGCACCCTGACTACCCTTGCAGGGGGCTGCTCTTTCCACTCCTGTTTATTCTGTGCTTAGAAGACTTTTAAATGAAATTCATTATGTAGTGTAAAAATGATTTGATTTCTTTCCATGTGAATATTGATAATTATTTGGAGAGAAAAATCTCCTAGCAAACGTGGCTGCCAAAATTCAGGGAGGAGACTCCCACTGATGTTGAAATGAATCACTATAGGAGCCAGAGGACCATAAGTGTGGGGTTGAATGTGAGCAAAGTGAAACGAAGATGCACCAGAAGGTAGATTCTTGTGCTGGCAAAATGCCTGGAAATTTGAGGGATATTGAGGAATAGCCCAAGGCCCCAAACCTTGTGGCTTTCAAGGTTTGCTTCGTTCTGTTTTATACTACTTGTTTGTCTTTATTTTTGTTTTTGAAGAAGCTCTTTCAAGTAAAGGTCTGACTGGAAAGGTTAACTCAGCCATGAGGTTGGTTTGTTCACCTTGGGGTGTCTTGCTAGGTTGGGGTGGTTCTTTTTGGTGATGTTGTATCTTTGCCGACTCATCCTCATCACTTCTACAAGCACCTTTTCCTTTTCTTCTGTGCTGCCTACTCCAAAGCACCCTTCCAGCTTCAGGTGCTTGCAAAGGACCTGAGTGTTCCACACTGTGGATAGAGGTCAGGTGTGAAATCTGGCAGAGCTTGAGGGCAGGACTTAGATTTTTGGATCCTCCAAAAGCACAATAGCACTGATGTTTGGGGGTTTTTTTTTTGGTTGTCTTTTATCTGGCCTGGAGGTGAGGTGGGAATGGAGATGGTTGACCAGGGTACTGAACTTCACCACTGTGTGCCCCAGCATTCTGCAATGCTGATGGAGAGCTTGCAGCCCTCTTGCCTCCTCTGCCACCACGCTGGGTCTAGTGCTTGTGTAACTTCAGCTGCCGTGGTTTGCAGAGGCTCTGAAGGAGTTTCAAGAGCTTAGGTAGCTTTGTGTGGGACAGAATGTGCTGCCATTGGGTTTTCAGCAGTTTAAGACATGGGTGTTTTTTGTCATTGGGCTCTTGAAGGTGAGGAGCACTCATATTTGGGGAGGACTTGGCAAGCAGTGCACTGTACCTTAATGTGTGTGAAAACACCCTTTTGTACAGGCAGTTGCTCCTCGTTTCCCACATTTGTTGGGGGGGGAAAACGAGAGTGTGAAATTTGGAGCATGTTCCAGGAGAAACAGTTGGCTCCTTTTACCTCCAGGCAATGCAAGTTTGGCTCCTTGCCACGGTTTGGACACTTTGCTCCTGTTTGCAGAGCGAGGCCAACGCTTCAAAAGGAGGAGGGTGAGGAGGCTGGAGGAAGAAGCACCAAAGGCAGAGCAAGCAGCTACACAACGAGGAGGCCACTGAGTTGAGCAGAGGAGAAGCAGCATCACCACCTGTGGCCTGGTGGGGCTGCACACTGAGCTTAGAGAGCAGCCAGGAGTGCTCCTTGAAGCTTCTCCCCCGCCGTGCTGGGCATGTTTGGAAAGAGGCAGGTTTGGGCATGCATGGAAGCCTCTTCCACCTTTTATGATCGCTGCAGCCTGCAAGGAGAAGCTGTCATTTTTTCCCAGGGCGTGTAGAACTTGTTCTGCTGGTCCAGCATGCTGCAGAGCCAAGGTCTATCATGAAAGGGGCCGTGATGTGCTCTTGATTTGTGGGAAGGGTGTGGACGGGGAGCTCCGAGGCTCCATGTGCTCTCTTGGCCATCTGCAGAAGCATCTGTTTTTCTCAGAGGGCCACCACATGGTGTGGGAGGGTTATCAGCCACTAAGCACCACTTCAAATGGTGGTTGTGGAGATGTTAGCCAAGCACAGCTCCCTAAAGGAAGACTTTTCATTTCACTGCTGGTTTTTTTTCCCCATTTATTTTGTCATATTTGGGACTTCTAATGCCTCTGCTTATCCAGCAAACTTCTCAGGGTGGTATTGCCAACTTTCCTGAATTTTATTTTCCTGTGGCATTTAATACTTTTTTTTTTTTCCCCATATGGTCATAGAATCTTCTGAATGTGGCAATCTCAGATTGCACAAAACATGGTTCTGATGCTGATGAAAAAAAGTGTAAGTTTACTGGTGAAAAAAATAATTAAGAAATTTCAGTTTCCACTCTTGTTTTCCCTAAATGTTTTATTTGAATGAGTGACTCGTAATTATTTCAAATAATTGGTATTGAAAGTGCTGCAGTAGGCACTGAGGACTAGAAGAAGTGACTAAAGCAGTGCTTTTAAAAAGGTTAGATCAGAAACTAGTCAAGTTGGGTGATCACCTCCTCACTGTGGTGATGTGGTCAATGTTGGTGGCTTCTCTGGGATGTTTCTGCTGAAACTTCCTTTTGTGATGCTTCTGTGCATGCCAGCGCACAGGTTTTTGCAGGATCCTGCAAATGAAGCTTCTGTACAAAGTCAACCTTAGAACTGAGCACTGAACCACTTAGGGCCTTGATCTTGCCAGACCTTTGCTTGCAAATGGTTTTTTCTGAGCTAATCTTCCCCCAAAAAAGCCAAACCCAAGTGTTTTGAAGGCTCATCACTTCAGTGTAGTCAGGTAAAGCTGGTCTAGATCAGAGGTTTGGTTTAGTAGGATTGCTGGCCACACAACTGGTGGGAAACAGTTTCTTCACCACTGTTCTCCATGTCCGCTTTTCACTCCCTTCTGGTATCACCAACGTTGCCAAGAGGAATTAATAGATATAGACTCAACCCCGAAACTGAAGGGGTGGCAGGAACCACCTTGGACTTGATTCACAAGTAGAGCATTTTTAATGTCAACAGCACTTGTTTTTTAAAAAAATAAAATTATTGAGTATTTTTAGGATAACTAAAAATATGTGGAAAACTTTGAAGGGTATTTTAAAAAGAAAATAAATAGAGTAAAGCTGTGTGGTGCATGTCTGCAGGTTCACATCCTTTATCACAGAACTAAGTCATTAATATTTAGCCTGCTTGTTTCACCACTTTTGTGCAGCTCTGTATATAAAACTGGAAAGCACTGTAGGAACAGCTTGAAAGGCATATGTGGGTTTATTCCCTTTTGCTACCTTCCTTCTCACCAGGCGTATTTCTACCAGTCAATTGGACTTTACATGGTCAGGATGGCACAAGGGAGGGTGAAATCAAAGGAAGGACCAAGCTTTTTTTGCCATGCAAACACTACTTTGAAAATCTGTTGGTGTCCACACTAAAGCCTGGATTGATGGGTTGGTTTAAACCATGAAATACTGTTATTTTTCTATTTATTTTTTTTTTCCTATCACCATTCATTTCCTCCAGACAAGCACATTTCACACCACTTTGTAGTCCATCTCTGGGCTGTGCTCCTGGTCTCATCCAGAGGTGCTTGCATGGGCTGGGGAACAGGGCAACACCGTGGTCCAAGCACCATGTTTGGAGATACCTCAATGCTGGCCCTACAATAAGTCAAGCTACATGTTTTATGGAGTGTCCTGGGTTTGGCCAAGGTAGGGTTGATGTTCACAACCAGCTGTGAGAAACAACCAACCAAGGGGATATCTGCTACCATATGATGTCATGGCCACTATATAAGGGGAGGGTCTGGCCAAGGGAAGCAGCACCTGCAAGAGTGGTCAGGCACTGGCCCAGGCTGCCCAGGGAGGTGCTGGAGTTACCATCCCTGGAGGGGTTCAACAAACAAGTCAATGTGGTGCTTTGGGACGTGGTCTGGGGGTCAGGGAGATGTTGGACAAAGGTTGGACTTGATGATCCGGGAGGTCTTCTCCAACCTAAATGATTCTATGATTGAGGGAAATAACTGATGATGGATCAGGGCAGTCTGTGGCCAGCCTGGAGTCTCTGAGCATCTTCTCATTGTCCACCCCAGAGCTCGCTGTTGTGAAACACCTGATGGGAGGTGATGATTTAATTTGCAGTCAGATAAGGACGTGCCTGTTTATGCAGGAGGTGGGAGAAGGAGCACTTGCTCAGGAAATGTCCTGTTATTTGAAGAAAAACACTTCTTGGCCACTTTAATTGCCCTTTTCATTGCAGGTCTATTTTTAGCCTTCGCCGAGGGATTCCATATGGATGGAGATTTTTTTCCTTGATATTTTTATGTTGTTTTTTTGAAGGGGGCAGGATGGTGAGAGAGCTGAGGAGAGTGAGACCTCGGCAACGTTGCTGCAATGTTTCAGCATTTGATCAAAGCTGAAAGGAGGGCAGCGATGTCAGGGAGCTGCTGGCTAAGCTGCTGGGGAATATAGCCTGGCTGTATGGAGAGGGGTGAGGGGGGAAAAGCCATAAAAAACAGTAGAGTGCAAAAAATGTCTTTAAAAGTGGGGTTTGTTTTGTTTTTTCAAGAAATTATTGTGGCTAAGCAATAGGCATCCCTACCTGTAACTACAGAGGCACGTTTTAGATGACTTAAATTGCAACAAAGGGAGATGTTTTATATGTAAAACTTCTCCATGTGTTTTTTTTTTTTTTCCCTTTTTCGCGTGTGCGTGCTCCTTTTATTTCATTCAAAAGGAAGGCCTGTGAGGACTGGAAAAAGAGGATACTGTCTCTTTATGAATACTAATAAGGAAATCAAGGGGGACAATGGCACTTCAAGTTTCATCTTTCCATTTCCTAGAGGCGCAAACTCTGCAAGTTGTCACCTTGGTGTATTCAGTGCCTCTTGAAGCACTAGACTCCTCCAGAGAGAATGTCAGCCCCAGCCCTGGGCAGTTTTGACAAACAGAGTATATATTGATACATGATAAAGTATGCTAGAAATCACCCCAGCGCTAAAGGCTACTATAGTTTTAATATCATCATTTGAATTAACAAGCATTCTGTGGAGAAATAATGAGCTTTCATTATTCAGAACATCATCCTTACCCCGGGAACTCAGAAACCATTAGCTCTTGAGAACTTAATGAAAAGATGATAAAGAATGTTTTAGATAAAAGTTTGAACGGGTGCACTTGGTAACTAAGGTAAAATATTAATGTTTCTCCCGGTGATGAATCGCTGTTGCTAAACTCGTGCTTGCCGAGGAGAGCGAGGGGTGTGGAGGTGTTCCCGTGGGCAGTGGATGGAGGGTTGGCACCACCAGCATCCCTCCTCATCCTCCAGAGAAAGAGCAACACTCCCCAGCCTTCCGAGAAAGAGCAACGGGGGAGTCGAGGAGGGAGAAGGAGGAAAATTGGGCGCTTGACTCTCCCCATCCTCCCCAGCAGGTATTTTCCCACCGTGGGCTGAAGATAAAATCCTAATGGTGTTTCCTTCTTGCTAGGATATATATTTTTTTAATTAAAATGATAGCCACAAGAGAAGGGGAAGGGGCAGAAGCAACAAAATGAACCAGAGCAAAAAAAAATCCCTTCCTGAAGCCGCCAACCCGAGGCTCAGTTTGGGCAAGGTCTGAGGCTCTCGGTTGCCACTTTCTGAGATTCCATATGGGTGGCTTGCTACATGTCTGCAATAAAACCCCCCGGTGCAATAAACGAAGGAGGAAAAAAAAACCAAAACAAAAAAAAGAAATATATATATAAAAGTTTAAATTTTATTGGGTGTAAAGCTCTTAAAGAACTGCTGTTCACAAAGAGTATAAAGATCGCTGAGTCTCGGTGTACGTACCCCTCCTAAAACGTGTTAGTCCTGCTGTTTTCTTTCTTTAACTGTAGCAATTTGCTTTCTTGCTGGTTCTTTAATCCTCACACTTCCCAGCATGGAGGGCTCCCAGCCTGCATCCACTGGTGGGCAGCTGGGAGAGTCTGTCTGTCCTTCTGAGGCAGGTGGAGGGGTGATGTTGGGGACCCCCGAGGTCCGACTCGCCCTGGAAAGGTTCGTTCTCGCTAACGAACGTGAGTTGGGGGAGGAGAAGGAGAACAAATGGGAATAAACTATCACATAAACAGTCTTAAGTCACGGTGTTTGCTGCTAACAGATGCATTTAGGTAAATGCTGTTACCTCAAGAGGTGTTATCTTCTGGGGATCCTTATCATAATTTTGTTTTAAATCTGAACAGCTGTTGTTTAACTACCACAGACCACAATTTATCTACAGCTTGAGGCCATAAAGGTACCTTTATTACACTCGCTTTCCTTTTTTTTTTCCTTCCATTTGATTTAATTTCAGTGTGTCTGACACCAAAATGCTATATACAATTTGCATATTACAATATGCACTATTGCAGATTCCATACACTGCTAAATGGGAAAATCGGAGCAGAATGGTAAATGGGGAGAGCTTGCAATGACAAATAAAAGAGGAAGATGAGCTCCCATGTTTCATTTACATGTAAAATATTCTGACAATAGTTGTTTCCCCAAGAACAAAGAGCTGGTTTTTCTAGGGTGACTGGTTTATGATGGCTGCAAGAGAAGAAAAAAAAAAGGGATGTTTTTTTTGGCACTGGAACAGAAGTATGCTTATCTGAATTGAGCCCTGGGGCTTGCCATATAATTGGAATAAAACTTAAGTCTTACTTAAGAAACCAACAAATATGGAAGCACAAACCATATCCAAAAGGAGCAGCCATGGTGTACGAAGATGAAAAAACCACCTATATGCAGGTTGGAGTCCTGAAAAGGACCTGGGCAAAATGTGGTTGTATTTTGGGGCACCTGGTGTTTGGTAGCTGACCTCCAAGGTTTATTTATGGGATGCAGAGAGGAGAAGTGTTGCAGGGGTCTTATAGCATGTGGTGTCCATGGAAAATTGTGGTTCTTACAGGGGATCCTTCTAACCTTTGCATCTCTGGTCCTGATGACCCAGGTGGTGTCTTCCAGCCCTAGGTTGCTGCTTCCAGGCCCACAAAAGAATTTGTATGTATAGACCTGAGGTGTATGACTCTCCCTGTACTTCCCTTTTCCTTGGAGAAGCAGGAGACCTTTGCCTCCAGAGTTGTCACTCCAGCAGCTTTCACCAGCACAAAAACTGTGATAAGAAATCTCCCCGAGCGTAAAGCTTTGGATAAGAATTTCAGTTTGGGTAGCCCTTAACACTCAGCCCAAACCTCTGGAGCTCTGCCTTATGTTAGTTTTTCTTCAGAATAAATAATCGTAATAAGACCTGAATTTATTACATGTCTAATAGCTTGATGACAGAAAATACATCTCACCACCCTTACTCTCCTGTTCCCTCCATCCAAGCCCTGACTGTGCATCTCTGGGACGGGCTGGTTTTGTTGAAGTGTTTTCCTAAGTGCAGAATACATTAATCTGTTGGCACTTATATAAAAAAAAAACCAAACTCAGCTTCTAATTGACCTTTCATATTCTGACATCCACCAAGTAACGTGAGACTGTTTAGTTTGGCTTTTCAAGGACGGGGTGGAGAAAACCACTTGGTGAGGGGGGAAAATGGGCTGGGGTGTATGTGACCTCTTAACTACCCCTTGATGCCACCCTCAGATCAAGCCATGTTCATCTCCTTAATGCTTAACCCTTAAAATGAGTACAGGTAGAGTGAGTGGATTATGCTACAATTCCAGAAGCCCCAAATTTGTTTTTATTTCTGAAATCTCTCTCAGCCAATTTAATCTTTCAGTTTGAGCTTCCACATCTTGCAAAACTGGAAGAAATTGTGATTTTAATTTTTTTTTTTTTTCTGGAGGGGTAGCAGAAAGAGTTAGGAAAAAACCACATTAATGTAGTGGTAGACTTGTCAGAGTACTTGTGTCCTTATAGATATTATGCAGTGCTTAGTGTCTTCCCAATGAACAGGAGGGGGATTTATTGGAGTACGTGCAGGTATGAACCAGTGGCTAATGTCTTCTTGTATAATATTACTCCTGAAAGTACAACTCCACAAAGAATACTGTCTAGAATTACAGGGCAAGAGCAAGTCAACAGTTAATTGGCTGTGCTGTAATTACTTCTAGATGCATAATGTGCAATACTTATAGGACTTGTAGAAGTGGCATACAAATTTCACAGTGCTCTCCTGGTACTTTATCAGGTGTGGAGGATTTTGGTAGTCTCTAGATCTTGGGAATAATGGTGCTGTTGTAATTTATTCCTGCTCTGCTATTTTAAAATGGTGTGCATGGGTTTTTTTTGTTTGTTTTCCTCTTTTTGAAATAAAATGAAGTCTGTCTTTAATTGTCTCATAAGCTAGAGGAAAAAATAGGACAGATGCTGTTCAAAGGCTCTGTCATTCTTTGTTAGGATGGAAATTGTTCCACTTGATTTTTGCTTGCTTGGAGTGTCTTGTACTTCTGGCAGCTGCATGTTGTGTTCTATAGTACCATAGCCTGGTGGGTTGCAGACCTGACAAGGGTACAGATAAATACGTACAGAGGCACAGATGTGGGCTCTCAATACCTGGTACCTGGTTTTCCCCACCCCAGGGTGCATAAAATGTAATTTCACTAAGTTTATGGAATTATTATTGGGGGTTGTATTGGGCAAAGATCTGAAACATCCAAGAGCTGTGCTGGTGGGAATATGGATGAGATCTCTAGAAACGAGGCCAGGCAACATAAATTCTTGACCTGGGGATGTCTCTTGGTTTCAGCAGTCCCCAGAGCTGTGGCTCTTTGGATGGTATCCAAGCTTCTGAAGTCAACCATGATCTGTCCCACTGCAGCTGTGAAAAGGCTCTGAAGTTGGGTGGCACAATGGGCAGTTTGGTGGCACAATGGACACTTCTTGGGGCTGCTGAAATCAGGCTTGAGAAGGGAGTTTGGAGGGGCTCGTGTGCACGTGAGGTTTGTATATACTGAGCTCACACATCTTGAGATGTGGATACAGGAGGTACCGTGAAGCTTCCTGATACGGACTGTGGAATCCCCCAAATGCCATTTGTATTTTACCTTATTAAATATGGAAATCATGTCAAAGGTAAATGTCAAGGGGCTATAAAATTACCCTTCTTATCTCCCGTACGTTTATCAGTTGATAAATGGAAAGAAGCTGCTGCCAAAATAACTGTGAATGAATAATTTATAAATGACTGATGCATCGTGTATGTTGTTTCAGGCAGAAAACAGTAGGACATCAATAATCAAAAGAAGTTGGATTAATTTAGCAGTATTTTGCAGTTAATATTTTTATCTAAATGCTGCAGTCTGGACCTTTGTCATTGTGAGATCCTTCTCTTTGTCACTGAGGACTGATCCACAGATCACTGAAATCAATAGGAGTCAGCTGTTTACTTCAGCAGGCTGTGAATCAAATTTATAATATGCATATAGAGCTCTTTATTTATTTTTTTTTTTCCTGCTTTCACAGTGTTGTGAATTTGAATTTCTTTAGCGTTGTGAACCTTAACACGAAATTTGGTTTAGGTGTTTTCTCCTTCCCTACATCCCTGTGGGCTGAGTGTCCCAGGCAAGAAATTTGGAGAACTTGATGGAGCAAGGATGGGGAAAGGTGGGTGCCAAAAGAAATATGTATCTGCTCTTATTTTCCCAATACTTGTTCTTGTTCACACAGGGAAAACTGATTTCTTGCAACTTAGGCTTCAATGCAAGGTGGACTCTTTTCCAGCGTGTATTTTCCACATTCCTACCCCCCATACATTTTCAGCACTGCCCATTGTGAATAAGGTTAAATCCTGAAGAGGTGAACTAGATTCTGTCTTCCTCTTCTCTTCCATGTGATTTAAATAGGGCCCATTTTGCCCATCACATGACAGAGCTGCCAGAGATTGCCTCAAGCTAGTTTATGGCTTTAACTAAAGGTCATCTTAGGGGGGGAAAAAAGAGAATCCCACGGAGCAGGGGGAGGAGATAAATGTATTTAAAAAAAAATAAAATTAGAAAGTAGCTATTAAGCACTCATTCTGAGAAAATGAATGAAAAATAGAAGCTGATGTTCTATTGGAATGAGTCGGGGGGAAGAAAGAAAACCACCACTAATAATAAACTCTCCTCCTGCCCGTGCACAGCTCAACGCCTCACAAAAGGAAGGTGCATGAAGCAATTGCCTGGATTTCGGTCTATGGCTTCCTCTACCTGACCTAGATATCTGGCTAGCAGCTCAGCACTGCAGAAAATGCCCTGCTGCAAACCTCCCATCCCACTGCCTGCTAATAAGAGCAATTCTCACGTAGCCCTCCATCCGTCCCCACGCTGTAATTGGTCTGGCTCTCCCGGCTTCGCCGCCTCTCCTCCTGTACACAGAGAGAAATCCCAGACCTCCCGAGGGCTGGGGGGGGCTCCCAAACTGTGCCGTGTTCTCCGCAGCTCCACGGTTAGCTAACTGCTGTGACTAAATGGAGGTGGGGAAGCACTGGGGGCGAGGGATGAGGAGCGATGCCCTCCCGTAGCACGGCGGTTGATGCGCGGAATTGGCCCCAACCAGGGAACTTCACAGACAGTGCAGCAGAAGGCATTGGCTCTCTCGTTTGGGCATTTTATTACCTGGAGCAAAATGTGCAGAGAAGGGAGATAATGAAGTACTTGACTAATTCAGTGTGATCCAGCTGGCTAAGCCAGAGGGGCTGCGGAGCAGGAAAAGCTACAGAACTCACTGCTAGCCATTTTCCCTTGATACCTGTGAAGCCAAAACAAAGAAGTGCAGAGATCAAAAAGCAGAGCAATATCAATAGCAGGAAAGGGGAGGAGAAACCTCTAAGATTCACCCACCCCCCCCTTTCTCCCTTCTGCTCTCCATCTAGTGTTATTCATTTCTGCTCGCTCATTTTCCTCATGCTAACTTCTAATCTATTTGAGAGATTTACCATATTCCCAAATGTTTAGCACCCTGTGTGCCATAACTCAATGCCAGCTTAATTTTTTTTTTAATTTATGCTTATGGTGGGGAAAAAAAAAAGACAGGTTTTATAATGCAGGTACATGCATGGTAATGCTTTCAAAAACTCATAGCCCCCCTTTTTTTTGCAGCCTAAAAGAATAGATAAACTACACCATCCTTATCCAGAGGGAAATTAGAGAATGTAGAGTGTGTAAATTCCTCTCCCCAGCTCCTAGGCATCGATGTGGTTTTTGCCACTGCCCGTGGTCATTGTTTTTGTTTTGTTTTGTTTTTCTCTCTGACATCCCAGCTATTTCAGTCCACCACAAGCATTGCTCCCTCCACCTCTCCCCCTTCCCTGCCTGCTCCCCACTATCTTCCCAGGGAGCACAGTGCAATTCCAGCTGCACTAACAAGCTGTTCCCCAAAGCAGAGCATAGCACTTGGAATAAAAAAAAAGCCAGCAGTAAGTAAAAGACACTTACTATACTTAAATAAACATCCCAGGCCAAACTCCACACCTGACGTCACGTAGCTGCGATGCCCTGAAAGGAAAGGGAGAAATACCCACCTCCACCAGGGCTGCTCATCATGGCTGCCAGGGAGTGAATCACTGACCACTCTGCCTGCCAGCAGCTGCTCACACTATTTATTATTATACATATATTTTTTAATAGGAGACAGGCAGACACTGTGCATCACCATTCAGAGATGAGCATCGCAAACAGGCTGTGCAGGGCAGAGCAACCACAGCCAACGCTTCTTCCCCTGCCAATTAGAGCCAGGGTTTAATTGTCAAAGCAGATTCATTAAAATGGGCTCAAAGCCAAAGCGTTTGGTGAGTTGGAGGCTTGTGCTAACTCCTGGTAGTTGTCATCAGGGGCAGCTGATGTGACATCACCCCACCGCTCTGGCTCGTGTTTTTAATGGTCCACATGCCTTTGCATGATGATTTTGCTGCTAGGGTTAGCTTGGCATTAGCTCACGAGTCAGAAAGACCAGCCACCAAGTTGGAAGATGTGTGGAGAGTTTGCAGTTGTCATGGAAATGGGGGCAATGGCTGGTGCTTACCTCCCCTCTAAAATAGAAGCCCACATTGGCTCCCTTCAGCCTGGAAGCCAACAAGAAGGACTAGGTGAGGTGGCTACTCTCTGACAATATGGATTCAAAAATATGGGAAGCTCCTCTTAGGCTTATGTATAAGTTTTCCAGAAATATTTTGTTTAGGAAAATATTTTCAGCATTGGAAAAATGCACCTCTCCTCCAGTTTTTCCATTTGGTGGTGCTGTGACTAAAAAATGACAGGAGAACACCCCGCAAAGGGTGATCTGGGGTGTTAGCAGTGAAGGGGCAAACATGAAATGCTGGCTCATGATCAGGCTCTTGTTGTGGTGCGGTCAGGATTTCACTGTAGGCAATATTTGATTGGTCTCTTTTTGAGTGGGGGCAATCTGCATCCTCCATGAGATAATATAGAGGTTACATGATGGTTTGTCACCTAACCAAGAGCATCCATGTGATGCAGATTAGCAGCAGCTCATAAATAACTCATGAGATCCAAGAGTCATTACAACCTGACCCGGCCACCTCCTGTATCAATACAACTATCAATAATGGCAATGAAAATTCTCCAGACAAAGCCTCTTAAGGCACTACTGGATTTAGCAGTGCAGGGAGAATGAGGACGTAGTTGTCCCTGGAGGAATGATAACCTGGAGCTGTGCTGTGGTTAGGAAAAGGCAAAAAGTTTGTATCCCTGTTTCTGAGGAACTGGGTGTGATGCTGACCAAAGAATATGTGTATGTATGTAGTATCTCTGTTGGAGTTGTGTGGGGTGTTGCTACAGCTAGCAAGCCATGATCTCATGAAGATGTATTTCTGAGTAGTGCCCTACTAGGGCAGAGCTGTGAACCAAACTATCTTCATGTTCTCTCCTGTACTTTGAATCCTTGGCTTTTCAGCCTTCATGTTATTCTGTCTAGGAATGTGGTTGGGAATCATCACCATGCTTAAAACCATAACTCTGACGTGGTGGTTAAATAGGAACTGGTTGGGCAGCATCTGCTGTCATGATTGCGTCTGGTTTAGCGGTCCCAGGTACAAGTAAGGACCTATTTAACTGCTCAACTTGTGGGAATGTCCAAGAAAATAAGACACCTATGTGCTGTAAAGCTCTGTGGTGTACACAGAGTCATTTGGGCAGCTTAAGCCCCAAATTAACTCGTGCTTAAATCATCTTTTGTGAGCAGTAGAGGCACATAGACTCCCTTAAGCACGTTACGCATCCCATCTCTGTCTATTGGGATGATTTTTCATGGTCTAGGGGTCAGGGAGATGTTGGACAAAGGTTGGACTTGATGATCCTGGAGTTCTTTTCCAACCTAAATGGTTCTATGATTTTATACTTAGATTATGGTAGAAGCTTGAGGCCAGCTTTTATCAAGGCTTTTCTTGTTTTCTTTCTTTGCAAATGTAGTTTTTGGCATAGGTGGTTGTGATACAAATCACAAAATCAAGGCATGTTGGGTATATATCCCCTATTCTAGCGAGAATTAAGAATCAGAATGTAATGCCTAGAATTGGTAATAATTGAAGGGATGGGGTTGAGAAGGATGGAGTTGAGAAAGGGAGAGACTGTCACCAACCTCCTCCTCCCTCATCACAACTTCTACTAACCCTTACTTGTACAAGGAGACAAGCCTGGCTCCTGTTAGCCTTGCTAGGTCTCCTGGGTGAGATTTTTCTCTTCTGACATTGTGAACCACCACCAAATCCTCGCTTGGCACCTGAGGAGATGGTGTGGGAGCTGCTGGCCATGGTGGCCGTGCGTGCCTGGGTCACCCGAGGACTCTCAGAGGTCAGGCAGGCACCAATGGGATAAAATCTGTGCACCCTGCCTTGCACCTCTAAATGTTACCTTCATGTCTGAATAACTCACAGGTCAGTTGTTTTTCTATTTTGAGTGTGCAGCAAACCAGGCGGAGGCAGCTTGTAAAACCAGTGACTAATTTCCAGGGTTTTTTTCCTTTTCTACTCCTCCCACTCTCTCTCTATGAAGGTGGTCATGGGGCAGCCTGGCAGCTGGGGATGGGCAAGCTGAGGAAGCAGAAAATGATTGTTTCTGCCTGTGCTGGCCTGGTGGAGGCTGTATTTCTGTAGGGATTGTGTTCTGGGCTTTGGGGGCAGGGGGATAATCCCCCCAGGGCCTGCAAGCTGGTGGTGCCTCTTTTCACAGCATGGTAGGGGTTGGAAGGGAGCTCTGGAGATCATCTTGTCCAACCCCTCTGCTCCAGCAGGTCACCCAGAGCAGGGTGCCCAGGATCACATCCAGGTGGGTTTGGAATCTCTGCAGAGAAGGAGACTCCACAACCTCTCTGGGCAGCCTGGGCCAGGCTCCAACACCCTCACAGGAAAAGTTTTTCTTCTTGTTCAGATGGAACCTCCTGGGTTCCAGCTTGTGCCCGTTGCTCCTTGTCCTGTCACTGGGCACCACTGACAAGAGTCTGGCCCCATCCTCTTGGTCCCTGCCCTTCACCTATTGATCAGAATTGATAGGATCCCCTCTGTCTTCTCCAGGCTGAACAGCCTCAGGTCTCTCAGCCTTTCCTCAACACAGAGATGCTCCAGTCCCCGTATCTTCATAACCTCTGCTGGACCCTCTCCAGTAGTTTTGCCCAGGGGAGCTTTCTGGAAGGGCAGCTGGTGCCATAGCACAGGGTGAGGTGACCACCGTGGCTCCCAGCAAGAAGAGAGGGGCAGAGGTGAGGAGATGGCCAGATGCAGGGACCTCACTTGTTTTGCTGCTGCTGCCTGCAGATTTTTTTTCTAGAGATGATGGTGTTGTGCCTGAGGGGTAGTAGAACACCCCTGCTTTGGTTGAGGGCTCCAGCTGTAGTTGCAGCAGAAGGGAAGAGGGGGGGGGAGGTGGGAGAAGAGCATCAGGGCCAGTTCTGAGGAGCACACTCCCTGGTTCAGACCTCTCCTCCCTTCTCCATAACCTCTGTCTTCCAGCCATGACTGCCTCCGTGCATTAATTACCCCTGGCTCCCTAGATGCCTTCATTTCAAGCTACCTTTAGGGTTCAGAGTGCAGAAACCAACTGACCAAGGTTGAAAGCAATTAACAAACAGGTTATTTTAAATTAACAGCTTCTTTTAACCAGCTGCACAGAACAGCTTGCTTTTTTTCCTACAGCAAAATTAGCAAGGCCATGCACCTACCTCAGTGAAAAAATGGGTTGGGATTTCTTTTGTCATTGTGCTGCCTTCCCCCCTTTTTTTCTTTATTTTTTAAACCCCTGCCAATTTCATACTAAACACTTCCAGCTTGGATTTAAAAGTGTTGAAATATCCTGACTGCATAAATGTGAATTGTAAATGGCTTAAGATATTGAGAAAGTCCTTTTGCTTCCCATAGTTATCTCACACTACATCAAGATGGGTTTGCTTGTGAATACCATGTTGAGATGCTGGTTCCTTTCTTCTTTTCTATGTTTTTTTTAATTATTATTCTTTTTTTGTCTTGCTTTCCCTCCTCTCACCAGTGCTTTGTTGTGTGGACCTTCACTGCTTCAGCAGGAATGTATATGGACATAGCCTGAGTCCAACCAGGAGCCATGTGGGGCCAGTGTAGTGCAGCTCATAGGTTTTGATTCCTGTAGGAGCTTGTTAGCTTGGCCTGGGTGTCCTAATGACCTTTACTGCTTTCTGGTCAGCAGAGAGAATGAACTGATCAAGCTGTCCCCAGAAACCTGAGGAGAAACTGTGTGAAGCCCCTTAATACTGCCAGGAATCTTCTCTTGGCTGCAGGTTTTAATGTTAAGACTATCCTAGCTCTAAGGATCTTAGGAGGAGCTTACACCAGTCATCTTGAGGTGCTCGTTCAAAATATGCTGGCCTGGGTTGTCCACGTTGACTCAAGATGCCTTCCCACACAGCTTCAAGCCCTTAAACCTAGCTGTGGCAGGTTGCATTTTGGCAGTAGGGCTATGCAAGGTCATCCTGGTTGATCTCAGCCTTGAGAAATGTTGCCCAATGGTTTAGCCCTGGTCTACCTCTTAATAGCACTTTCAGACATGGCCTAGAGGTCAGGGAGATGTTGGACTTGATGGTCCTAGAGGTCTTTTCCAACCTGAATGAGTCTATGATTAAGTTTTAATGTTTCTTCCACAAGTCCTACTAAAGTCCCCTTTTATCATGCTAAATAAACTTTCTCCCTCTTTGATTCATCTGCTCTTCAGAAACTTCTATGTTGTTGTGCATTTCTTAGCTATTGTGTCAACCAGAAACAATTCCTAGGGTGCAGCTGGACACATACATGACACCAGTTCTCAAAATCATTTCCCTATCAATGTTAACACCCTTCCAGGCCAGATTTGGTGATTCCCAAAGTAAATCCTGACTGCTCTGGGGGCAAGAGGGAGCAGGTTTCTCCATAGCCTACCTTCAGCCATTAATTATTTTGCCTCAGCTTCTTAAATTGTATCAACTGCTTTGGCAGGGAATGCCTGCCTTTGGTTTTGGGGTTTTTTTGGGTTTTGGGGGGTTTTTTTGGTCAGCTTTTCCTCTTCCCTGCTTAGTTCTGCTAGCCCTCCAAGCTATTCTGTGGCTGCTCTGTATGAGCTCCCTCCAAACTGCTGTTAGTTTTTGTTTACACAAAAAGCAGAATTGAGCATGTTTGTTCCATAGCAGACTGGCCCCGATCAATACAGATAAAACCCATTACTTCCCTCTTACTTGCTGTCTCTGCATATGCAGCCGAAAATTGTGGTGACCTTTTTTGCTGTCAGACTGCATTGTGGACTCATGTCTAATTTACTATCTGCTACTGACCCTCAGTCTCTCCTACCCATTGCTGCTTTCTAGGTTTGTGTGGTCTGGAGATTTTTTTTAGTTTTTTTTTCATTAAAAAAGTCCAAAAATGTATTATATATATTTTGTTTTTCCAAGTTGAATTGAATCTTGCAGTTTTTCTGCTTGTAGGTTCAGTCTCTCCATATTTTGTCTCTCTCTGTCCTCTGTTTTCCTGATTCTTGTGGGTTTTGGAGTCTCTAAATTTAATTCAAAGAAATTGTGACCTTATAACATGATTCCACATAGAAGAAAAGAGAGGTTTTGCTGCAATATGTTATTTTTTGCTATGATTTTTTTGTTTGCATCTCCACTTCATTAGTCTAGTTAGCAAGTGCTGATAAATGGAAGCTGAGTGACAGGTTACTTACGGAGAGGTGACTTTGCAAGTCGTGAGATAACTGAATCCCTTTGGAGGGATGAGATCACTTGTAGCACTGTAAAAGAGGAGATGATGAGCAGGACAACTGCTGTGGGACAGAAATCCAGTGTTCTGGCAAGGAACTACAGAGAGATGCTGAAAGACACACTGGATTTAGCTGCCTTCTGTGTCAACTAGTCATCACCTTGCTTTCCATAACCTCTCTTCTATAGGGGAGACAAGGGTACCATGGGGTGTGAGGTATCCCAATTTCCTTTCCAAAAAGCCCATGAGGATAAGGAATTTATTTTCATCATCTCCTCACTTCTGTATTATTCTATATGACTAAACCAGGCTTTGGATATATGGGTTTGTTTGAACCCTGCACGCATCCTCCATAGGGAAGGTTCAGGAGATGTTCGAATCCTTCTGAGCCCGTAACAGGGAGGGGGAAAAGCTCCTCCAAATAACTGTGATCTGAAATAATTGAATTTCTCACAGCTCTAGTAATATGAAATGTGTATTTAAACACGGGTATCAAGATGAAAGAAACGATGACTCAGAAGTTTTAATTCAGCGGTTTTAATAAATGCCGAATGTTCTCTCTGATTTCCTGGCGGTGCTCAGATGAAAAATTGTTGACTGAGCTAGGAAAAAAAAACCCAACCCAACCCTGACCTCGTGCCGTTGATCTTGGGGAAGCTCTGGTCACTGTGTGCCAGCTCAGGATCTGGTCATAGCAGTGCAAATGACTCTAGTTTTGTGCCTGACATGTCAGTTTTGCTATTCATCTGCCTGCTATTAAGGTCAGTGGTACTAAACTGCCGGGTCTGTGGCCACTGCAGCAGCTTTGGCAGTAACACTGTGGAATGAACGTTTATCTGAAGCATGCTCATGCTATCAATTAGTCAGGGTTTTGCTTCTCCAGCTTTTTTTTTTTCCCCCCTCTCTGTTTTCGCCATTGTGCAAATCTGACAAGCAGAGCTGTAAACAAAAAGGCACCACTTAAAGCATGAGGTAGGGAAAGGCATTGTCAGAAACCTGGGCTTTAATGTTCCCCAGCAAGTCCTAATGATGTGAAGAAAGAGTTGTGATCTTAGATATGTAAAACTGCTTTTTGACAGGTCAAGATATCTGCTCATCAGCACCTTCTGAATTGTCAGAGCTTGATATATCCTACTTCACAAAATACTGTGCAGCAGCGTGGAGTGAACGTGCCACATATACCCCCAAGGGTCTCGAGATCAACAGCTGGAGAACAGATAGAGTGAGCTGCTGTTCCAGTTTTCAGTCCTCATCATCTCCATTGCAGCAAATAAGGGACTAACTCCATCCTGGGTGTAACTCTATAAATATTTTCTGCTCCTAAGGAGTCCTGAAAGATGTCTGCCCTATCTTCTGGAGCGCTGACTCCTGAAGGATTTAATGGAGATGTTTACCCGTGTGTGTGTGTGTCTCTGATGAGAGACAGAACGTGCAATCAGGCAGAATCAAGATAGTGCTGTGAAACCACGTGTCAGCTGCTGGGTTATTGCCCCATCCCAGTGTCTCGTTAGCATCTTCCTGCTTTCCCCAGCTCATTTTGGACCACGCTTGCACGGTGGCCAGATACTTCTGGGCAAGCTTTGAAAGAAAAAGGAAGTTAAACTGGAAGGTATTTTTTTTTCTGAGAATAAATTTCAAATGCTTTCTTCCCGTTTGTTAGATGCATACGTGTGGCTACAGTTTGTGGTGTCCCAGCCCTGTTAATAATGGGGACCCCAAGGTGGTAAATACAGCTACAAGATGGTAAATACAGCTACAAGAAAGCTGGAGAGGGGCTGTTTACAAGGGTATGTAATGATAGGATAAGGGGCAATGGTTTTAAACTAGACAAGGGTAGATTTAGATTAGACATTAAGAAGTTGAAACACTGGAAAAGGTTGCCCAGAGTTGTTGAAGGCCCCATCTCTGGAGACATTCAAGGCCAGGTTTGATGGGGCTCCGAGCAACCTGAACTGGTTGAAGATGTCCCTGTTGACTGCAGGGGGGTTGGACTTGGAAGGTGCCTTCCAAACCATTCTATGAACTAATGTCTCTACGAGGCCTAATTTTGATCTCATTTGCTCCTGATGTTGGGCTGCTTCAGTTCTGTGGAGGTTTCTGATTTACTCTGGGGTAACTAGTAGCAGAATTAATTCCAGCTGTTTACAAGATACAATGGGATGTAAGGTCACAAATGCCTGAACGAGAGATTTTTTTTGTTGGTTACCAAAGCTGTGCTTTGTACATGACTTATTATGGACATTGTCCCTCCCAGCCTGTGACTGGGAGGGTGCAAGATCTATTTCCATGCAAAGCATGAGATTCGTGCCAAATTATTACAGATAGATTTATGGTACAGACAAGAGACTGAAAGGAAACACTATGTCAGAAATGAATTAGAAGTCAAGAAGGAAAAAGAAATGTAAAACACTTGAGCAGCCTGTATCTTTTTAATATTTTAAATAGAAAATCATATTTCACTTGCTCAGGGCCTCGGTCTAGGGAAGGTGCTTAAACTAATTCTTAAATTTAACATGGGCACATAGATACTTGAAGCACAACCCCTTTCTCCTAGGATTGGGTTTAAGATTCCAGAGGAATGGTGCCAGCAGTATGCTGCTTTTTTTTTTTTATCCTTTAAAAACAGCAATTATTAGGGCATAATCCATATTGCTTTCATCTTTTGTATTATTTAAACACTTGCAAACAGCACCAGCTAGCAGCTTTATTTGGTAGGGTAATTACATGGCATGTACCACTGACAAGAGCAGAGAAGAGCAGAATTATCTGCTTGGATTAAGAGTCAAACTTCCTTGCAGGTGCTTGCATCTGTATGGGCAAGAATTAGGCAGGCTGAGGTTTGTTGTCCTGGATAATTCTGAAAAATTGCGTTTCAAGCTGACATACTTCAATATTTTTGAAAGATGGAGCACATCCTCCTAGTCCTTGCACAGAAGGAGGTAAAGGAGCCAATTCTGCACAGTTGATGCTGCTCAAATATTTTATTTTTTTTCTCTGTGAAGACATAACATGCAAACAAACACTGCAGATCTGCAGTGAAGAAGGCAACCAAGGGAAAATCCAGCTCCTCCGCAGTAAATTTTACAATGGTCCTTTTACTAATGGAAATCACATGCCTATACCAAAAACAGGGAAAGATATTTCATCTCCCATGTTCTAGTTCGTTTTATTTATGACCTCTGTTATAGATACCCAGATTCTTTTTTTTTCTTAATGTAATCTGTGGCTCCAGTTGCATACCAATGACATTCACTTGCCATGTTTGTGACAAATTGCAATCAACACAATTCAAGAATTCTTTCCTTGATTATTACAAGGAACATCCACGGAGTAAATATTGGCAATATGACAAGTGTGTATATAAATATACACATTTATGTGTATATATTGGGAGTTGTGGATGTGAGCAGGTCTTTTTCTCCCCAGGGTGTCTCTTGCATCACCCCAGTTCAGTCCCACTGGGTCAGAAGTGTTGTCACTAGTCCACTGACCTACTGGCCAGCATGCCTGGGCTGACTGGGCTGCCAGTTGCTGTCAGAAAAAGGAGATTATGGCTGAATTTGGGCTTAATGGAAACATTAATCTGAGCCTTTCCCTCCTGCCCAGCTGCTGCATTTTATGAAACGTGTAGGAATGTAATGACCCCTGAGACATCTTGGATTTGGTGGAACTGGTGCCTGGGTTCACGTATAGGTGGGGGAATGAGAAAAGATTTAGTAGACAGTCAGTGACCCATTTTTTCCTCAAAACAGACTGATTTAATTTTTTTTTTTTTTTTTCCCCCCCAAACTGGTGTGCCAGGAAAGTCACGATGATAAAAATCCTAAGTTATTGCTCCTGTTTATTCTCTGTAAATGATTCTCTGGACTTAAGGCAGAACATAACGCGCTTGAGCGGCTGCACCTCCCACGCTGTGCTGCTCTGGGTGGAAATAGACTGGCAGGAGATGTTCTGCTTTCCCAGTTCCATTTTTTCCCCCCTTTCTAAGTGCAAGCCTTTGTTAAATCTAGGAGCTGCTGTAGACTGTTTTTATGAAGGATCATAAGAAGTTAAGGTTTGCAGAGGCCAATTAGTTCTGCTCCATCTCTCTGCCAGTGCAGAGTTGTAGTATACAAAGTAATTTCGAGTGCATTGTCTGGCTAATTTTTAACATGGGCATGTAGTGTTTTCACAGTGGAACAAAAGACTTTGTTTATTTATTTATTTTTATTCCCCCCTCCCCGATGTTCAACCTAAAATGTTCTTTCTCTTGCTTTCATCCCATGACCTCTTGTTACACTGCCATGTACCACGCTCGGCAGCTTGATTTGCTTTTTGGTGTTCACAGCATGTAGGTGCATGTGGAAGGTTGTTGTATTTTGGCTGTGTAGTATTTTTTTTTTTTTTAAAAAAAAAAAGGGAGGTCAGAAATATATACCATTGAACCCCCCTCCATGTGCTGTGCAATCAGTTACACTGCTTGGAGGAGCACTCGTGGCAGACTTTGAAGGCTTAACAAGTCACTTTGTTGCATTGAGCTGCTTTACTTTTTTTTTTTTCATGTATTATTCCATGTTCTCCTCACCCCTGTGCTCACAGTAGGAGCCAGCCTTTTTTTTTTTAGCCTCTCCTTATTTGAATTCTTTCTTTTTTAGCTACCCAACTCCATAATAAACTGTAACAAGGCAAAGATGTACTCGCAGTAAATCGCTTCTTTTGGCAGGGGAGGAAAGTTTGTGCTTTCTTTCATAATCCTCTTTACTTATTCCAAATTAATTTGTTTCCACAGCTTTCCTCCTTTGTATGTTTTGATTTTTTTTTTTTTTTTAAATAAAACTATTGTCTGCTACCCTGGAAAACTGCTGTCCCATACACACTGTGCTGAAGATAGCTGCTCAGCCTTGCATAATCTGCCTGCTTTTACCCACGTTCTTGCCTCTGCTTAGTGCTGAAAGGATACGGTCAGATCAAATTTGGCCAAAAAAACCCAGCCTCTGAGTTTGAGAGAACTAGAAGTTGTGGAGTTTGGGGTTTTTTTTGTATTCTTTTTCAACATAATTTGGTAGAAACAACGTTATGTCATGTCAAATAGATATTTCAACCAAATACAGGCAACAAATAGAAATTCCTTTAACACTGGTCTACTGTGCTGTCAAATATCTATTTGAAGGTGACAGCAAACATAGGTAAGACTCATTAGTCTGATTGTTTAGCAGAAAATACCTATAGAAAGGAATCAAAGGATGCTCATAAAACTATGTTCTCTTCCCTCACGCTGACCAAATTGCATTGTCCTGAGCAGCTTTACCATCTATTGATGCTGCTCCTTAGGATTCTTCTGTTGCACTTTTACTGCCTTTACTGTGGTCTGGGAATGGGTTAAGCAAGATGGGTATAATGGGCTTGGATGAAGAAGTTGAGTTGGGTACCACAGGAAGATGTGGTCAGAAGGGGGTCTGCCTGTATAAGGCCGGGTATATAGCATATGGTGCTGTGGAATTCAAGTATTAAGTGGTAAAAGAATATTCTGGCTAGCATTTAAAGCTATAAAAGGATAAAAAGAATTTCTGAACACTTGAGTGGCCAGCATGGCTTGGGAAGGCACCCCAAAAGCCTCCTCCACAACTGCAAGTCAAAGATAAAATGCAATACTGTTAGTTCTGGTCTTCACTTCTGGTAGCAGATGTAGTTGTTGCATCTGTTCTTGCTGCTTGAGTTCCAAGATTTTCATATTTTGCTGCTGAATGATTAAATGAAGTCACTGAGTTACTACCCCTTGCAAAATGCTGGGAATTTTAATGTGGGTTTATTTGTCCCTTGTAAAGAGAGAATTGAGAAGCACAAAATGTCTCAGTAGATAGAAGATTATCTGTCTCAGTGTGTGCAACTCACCATTCACCTCAAATCCTTGGATTTGACCCTGGAAAAGAGATCTTGTCATATTACTTGATTTTTTTTTAAGGTAGCCAAGTTGCTACTTTTCACAGGCAGGATGAAAATGGCTTTTCTGTAAAGTTTTATCTAAAACATCACTGAATAATATCACTTTGAGAAGTGACTGTTATTTTTCCAGTTGACCATATTTTTCCAGTTGACCATATGCCATATAATGATGCATACTCCAGGGAACAGGCTTGTGATGGTTTTGGTTTGCCATCCAGGAGTGGTGCAGGTTTCATAGTCAAACCCAAAGGAAAGGTGATCTTTCAAAATGAAGCAAACATCTAACAAAGCGAGTGAGTTTCTTCTGGGTTTGGGAGCTTCAAGGTTTGGAGAAAGCTGAATGCTGACCTGTGCTTGCATTGCAACACCCCTTAGGATGCTGGCCAGGCAGATGCCCTCAGCTGATGGAGCAGTAACAAATCTCACCAGGTCCTCAAAGCGTTTCCCCCTGCTGATTAGCATCATCTCTGCCTTGTCCAGGTTGAGCAGTAGCCAGCTGGCCGCCTTCCAGCCACCAATTTCTGCCGGGCATTGTTTGAGGTTGGCAGCAGCCGTGTCTGGGTTGGGAAGGAAGGAGCTGGAGCTGGATGTCATCAGTGCACTGATGGTAGAGCAGCCTGTACTGCTTTGTAGATGCCCTGCAGCAGCTGATGAGCCAGAGAGGTGGATGGAAGTGAACCCAGTAGGAAAATCGGAGGATGCGCAGTCGCCCAGCACGAGAGCAGATCATCTCACATGGAGAGAGGGGGGGAATGCCTGGAATTTCTCCCTATGGATTTTGGTGCTCATTAGTGTGTAAATCTCCTCGTGAGCAGGTTGTTCTGGGCAGTGTTCTCGCTCAGCCAGTGTGAATCCCTGTGGCCTTGGGTTGTGAGTGATGCTGGTGTTGCTCAGGCAGCAGAACGGAGAGGATGGTGACCTGCTTTCCGAAGCACCCCCAGCTTTGGCAGCCTTTATCCAAGCATTTTACAGGTGTATGTCAGGTGTAATTTCAGATCGTGAAGGATATTTAGTAAGTGAAGAGATCTGGGTATGCAAATACAGGGGTTTGTGCATCATAGGTTCAGCCTGTGATGTGGGTGTATCCACTTCAATGTCTTGTAGGACTCTGCAACACTTGTACCATGAGGTGTGTTGTTCTAGCTGTCACCTCTACCAAACTCTGCCTGGGAAGGGCTTAAAAATTAGATTTCAGAGAGTGGAAATGTACCTGGCATGATTCATGACCTTCAGTAAGACAAAACCCTGAAACAGGATTTCACTGGACCAGGCTGCCCAGGGAGGTGGTGGAGTCCCCATCCCTGGAGGGGTTCAACAAACGAGTAGATGTGGTGCTTCAGGACACGGTCTAGGGACCAGGGAGGTGTTGGGATGAAGGTTGAACGTGGTGATTCTGGAGGTCTTTTCCAACTTTTCTAACTGATTCTCTGACCTCAGGAGATGCTCTGAGGAGAGGGAAGCAATGGGAGAAGCGTTGTTTTGAGCCCAGGGATAACACCTCTCCCTGAGGCTCCATTTAAAATGAATATTTTGACCATAAAGCTGAGACTTTTGAGTGGATTAACATTGTGTAAAATCTGTGAATTGAGCCTGAGCTGCCGCTTTAATGCCATGTCTTTAGGACATGAAGTCATTATGGTAATGATGTGATTGGGAAGGAGATACTCAGAGTTTTGTTCCAAACATGAGGCTGTGAAGAAGAAATAGCATTATGGGTTTAAGTAATGCTTTAAGTTGAGCACCCAGAACGTGTAATTTGCAGGTATTCAGAAGCCTTGGATACCAGCAAAGCTGCTGCTGAGGGTTGCTCCTGTTTGCTTTACCTATAGCTTCTTATCAGAGTAAAATATTGCCTAAGAAACAAACAGAATTTGTCAGGAAAATATGTAGAATAAAATATCAAGATTTTAATTTTCACCTAACTGAACTGAACAAAAAAATAATTAAAAATAAGGCACATGCAGAACTTAAATATTGTTGTTTATTAGTGAGACATAAGCAGTCAAAACATCATCAGTGGTGGCTTGTGGGCAGCAGGTTTTTGAAATAAGGCTTTGGAAAGTTGATATTTTTGAACATGTACGTTTGTACTTCATGTTCTACAGGGATTTCACAGATTTTAGGCTAACTGTAAATATTTGGGCTTTGAATTGCCATCTGACAGGCTTCCTAGGGGTTTTTTTTATGCTTTCTCAATTTTCTTTGGGACACCTGATGCTTGAGAGCAAAAATCAGACACTAAATCGAATCATTTGAGCTGTTTTATTTTAAAGTGGCGGGGGGATTATCTAAACTCTTAGATATTGTTTCTAATTATTAAGATTTGGCAATATGCAAACTGTTAATTCAGATTTTTGAAATAACTTGCAAAAAGTGTGGTTTGCCATCCTATCAAATAAATGAAAATTTTCCTCAGAAAATTCCTGAGGAAATTTTCCCCAGATTTTCCTGAAAGTCAATTCTATACTTGAGACTCCATAGAAAATTCCTATTACATAGAATTAGGATATTATATGGAAGAAAAGGTTGGAGTTGGATGTTTGCGGTGTCATACTGTCTCACTCAGACTTTCAGAGGAATTTTACTCACTTTTTTAAATACATAGGCTGCAAGCATTTCAGATTTAGTAAAATTTAGATAAACTTATAACTCTAAATGAGTCTTTACTTTTGGTCTAGTAGATAGAAAGATTCTATGATAAGTGTTTGTCCAGAGAAAGTGTAGGTGTATGTCTGTATTTGCTTATTATTGTTACTGTTATTGTATTATTATATTATTATTTATTAAATAATAATACAAAGATAATTATATAGGGTTTAGAGTGCTATTGTACACCTAGGGCAGCATTTAAAGAACTGGAGCCCTGTTAGGGATCAGTTTACCCCCCAAAATCCCATTCTTCCTTATTTTTCTCTCTTTTTTTCCTCCCTTTATGTGTTTTAGGGTACGTATCAATTGCTTATCTTGTACTATATGTGTCAGCAGATCCTACATTCATACAGCTCCTGTTGAGAGGAGCTGGGACCCAAGTCCTCAGCATCACTCCAGATCAAGTCCTCTTGAGATTTATTACATTATAATAGAAAATAGCTCATTATTATTTAAAGCAGTAGGGTGATTGAATAACACTCTGGCAAATGCAGGGTCTTTACTGGCTAGTAGAGCCTCTACGATGAGGTTGTGATTTCCTCCTGCATGCAGAGTGTTGGAGTTTAGAGTGGTTTAATTTCTCCTTTACTCCGTGAGTTAATTACTAGTGGTTTGACTGTCAGGGCTCAGTCTTTGGCAGGTAGGTTGTGTGGCTGGGTGGGGTCTGATGGGCAGAAAGCAACTGTTATAAACCAGCAAAATGACTGATGAGGTCGTCAGGGTTTGGGGGTTTCATAGAGGGGGGGATGGAGATGAACAAGAGCCTTATGCTTTTTTGGAGGAGTTGCAGAAGCCATTTATTTGGCAGGATCTGGGGGCATTTGGAGCCTAATTTGCCACCTAGCTGGCAGACTTTATCCATTTCCATTTATTGATTGATTGGAAATGCAAGAGACGTTGTTTTTTATGAATTATGTGCTTAGTTTGAATGGTGAGTGTCTTGTATTATATGTTTATTGCTGCTTGAATGAGAGAAAAAGAGTTTATCATTGAGAAAATTGTCTTTTAAAGTCAGGGATATCTGCTATTGGCAAATCTGCATGGAGCTGATGTGATCGTGCTTGTATATCCTGGAAAATCCCAGCTTGGTAGAATTTTAGCTTTTCTCTCTGAGCCTCTCTAGAAATCATTATCCCACCTAACTGGAGGTTCCCATGAGACTTCTTGAGTAGATACATGCTCAAAAATAGGACTTTTATCAAGCTTTATGATAGGGCCTCATTTTAGCTGTAGGAGGATCCAAGCACCTCCTTCATTAGATGTCCTTCTAAGGAAAACGATCATATCTATATATGAAATATCCTATATTGAAAAATGTTGTCTCATGGCATTAACCCAAGGTGATAAAGTCTTTTGTTGATCAATATTTTGCCCTTAATGACAGTCAGAAATTTGCTCGGGTAGATTCCAGTGTAATTTATGCAGAGACCCATCAAGCATCTCTAAAAAGCCATTTTCTATGCTAGCTTGGAAAAGCAGTGTTTTCCCCTGACCTACTTAGAGATGTCCCTGCTTATTGTAGGGGGGTTGGACTAGATGACCTTTGGAGGTCCCTTCCAACCCAAACCATTCTATGATCTGTTTCCAGCAGTGCAGGTGAGTCCTCCCTGATCTGGTGTCCCCCTGAGCTGGAAGCCCATGGCAGAACATCACAACCACAACCCAACCTCACCTACCCCAGGAGGAGTCAGAGGAGTTCCCCACTCCAATTTCTGCTTGGGAGGACAGACCTCATTCCCCTGTGGACAATATTGTCTTTGTTGCACCTTAGTTTTGAAGATGGGCCCCAGGTATGGATGCTCGGGGTCATTAGGAGGAAACAAGTTGGGTGTACTCAAGGAGCTGCACCACCACCACCAGTTCCCCAAACCAGCAGTGTTGGTGCTTAGCATATAATAACAGCATTATCTGCAGGCATCTGATGTATCATTAGATTGTATAATATGTTGACAGTAGTGAGGGAGTCCAGCATGAGAAACCAAATGGGTGCATTATGCAATGGGAAGGTTGCTGGCTGGGGTTGTTAACTCTTCAGGGCAAGAGCTGCTCTGGTCTCTGCCAGAGACTTCTGACTCCACCATAATTTAGATCCTCATAAACACTGTGGCTTGCTACCATTGAGGGAGGTGAATCATTAAGCTTTGTAAATCTGAGAATTTCTTCCCCAAGTGACCTTTCAGGTTGTGTTTGAGGTCATGTTACAGGCCCTTGTTGTGAGAGTACATGATACCAAAACCACTTTCTGTAATACCTCTTTCCTACTCTCACTCGACTCCAAAGCTGGACTTAATTCTTTACTAAGCAAATATTTTTAAGAGCTAAACTTTATTTCTAGATCATGTGCAAAGAGAATTCTTTAGCTGTTGGGGATGTGGTGTGTAAACAAGACACTATTACCACTGTCAAGACTGAGAGTTTATAATCTTGGTTATAGGGAAAAAAATATGATTCAAGCAGATCCTCCATATATCACTGAATCATAGAATCCTCAGGGTTGGAAGGGACCTTAAAGATCATCTAGTTCCAACCCCCCTGCCATGGGCAGGGACACCTCCCACTAGAGCAGGTTACTCAGAGCCCCATCCAGCCTGGGCTTAAAAATGTCCAGGGATGGGGCTTCCACCACCTCTCTGGGCAACCTGTGCCAGTGTCTCACCACACTCATGGTGAAGAACTTCTTCCTCATGAGGGTGGTGAGACACTATCTTCTTCTGCAGGTAGCAAATGTGAGGCTGGAAAGCTGCTTGCTTGTGACTTGCAGAAGATGGGATGTCTTTGATGGGAAGAAATAGTTTATTAAATCTGTAGCCACTAAGTTCTTGCTGCATAAGGTGGCTACTTGCAAGTGGACTGTGGCTACAAGAGATGAGACTCACACCCTTTTCTGCAACATAAACCCATAAAGGAAATAAGAGAAAATATGTTATTTTTTCCAAGTCCTACCTAACATCCCAAGCTTTCCTCCCCATCTTTTACTTTGATGTGGACACTGTGCCTTTCTTTGCTTTCAGATTGTTCACTTTCTAACAACCCTTCTGTGGCAAGTCAATATTATTGGGGGATGGTCCCACTCTGTCATTGTGAGCCATAATATGTCCAATATACTGCTTTTAGGTAGCTATTATGCAAAAACATCCTGTTAGTTAATGGAAAAGGAAAAAAAGGTGTCTAAAGGGACACTGCTGTCCTTGTGAACTTCTGGTGGGTTTTTATACCTGGTTATGTAGCCTCATGCTACCCTAGTTAGGATCAGACAGGGCTTTGGTCCTCATCTGTTACTGTATTTCACACCCAGAACCCACAACTTGGACAACCAGTGTCCTTTAAGAGTACAGAACTTGAGAATAAATCCTTTTATAACCTGCAGAAAGTAAGAGACAGGGGATTGCCAGGGTGAAGAAAGCAGCATATGGAAAATGAAGGGCCAGCTTAGGGAAAAGAGGGAATGATAGGATGATAGAGCTCACATTAGATACCCGCAGGCACAGTGTGTGCTGCATTTCTTTGGTATTTTTAATTCCCTTAAGCAACATGCAAAAAACTGCATATGAAAATGCTGCAAGTATCACCCTGAGAGGGGGGGAACAAATTAATAAGTGGTGAGATCAGTGGGAAATCCCTTGCACAAGTATCAGGCTGTCAAATGTGCATGATGTGCAATATTTGTGCATCATATAATGTGAAGTTCTTGCCTGGAATGAACCATAGTTCATATATATA
>VYZX01011176.1:97459-157726 GCA_013401335.1 Brachypteracias leptosomus | reverse complement strand
TATATATATGTGAACCTATACATATATCCCTACTGGTGTATACCAGTATATACTGATATATACCTATATATATACACACCTACATACATATATATGTATGTATACAGAGAGAGATATACACCTATATATAGAGAGGTATATATATCAGTATACCTATATATATATAGAGAGAGAGATCTATATATAGAAAGAGAGGTGTGTATATATATATATATATAGGTATATATCAGTAGGGATATATGTACAGGTTCATATATACATATATACACACATACACCTACATACATGTGTGTATATATATAAGTATATACTGATATATATATACACACACTGGTATATATACACATATATCTCTCTATATAGATATATGTATGTGTGTAGGTGTGTGTATATATATATGAACCTGTACATATGTCCCTACTGGTGTATACTAGTATATACTGATATATACCTATATATATATATATATACACACCTCTCTTTCTATATATAGATCTCTCTCTCTATATATATATGTGTGTGTGTATATATATATATATATAGGTATATATCAATATACACCTGTATATATATACACATGTATGTAGGTGTGTATATATATGAACCTGTACATATATCCCTAATGATATATACCTATATATATACACACCTACACACATACATATATCTATATATAGAGATATATGTATATATGCCAGTGTGTGTGTATATATCAGTATATACCCATGTATATACATGTATATAGGTGTGTGTGTATATATATATGAACCTGTACATATATCCCTACTGCTGTGTACCAGTAGATGCTGATATATGTCTATATATCCCTACTGGTTTGTATCACTGCTGTTGGAGAGCCTACCCTGGGCGCTGCTGCAAGAGGTGTGGATGTTGTCGAGCGTGTTCTTTACCACCTATAAATGACTTGGCTTGTTATGGAGGGGAAGAAAGAGGGGTGTGGGGCAAAGAGAAAAGCCTGTTGCCTTTGCTTCTATTAAGTGGTGTTGCTGGTTTAATGGATGGGTGACAGGAAAGAGTGTGAGCGGACGCCATTGTTAATGTGAACTCCTGCAGCTTTTATTATGCTTGCACCCGCTATAGTTAGGCTTGAGCAGCTGTTTCCATTATGAACTCCTATTTCAGGGGTTTATAACTTGGTTGTAAAAAATTTGCTCCAGGCTAAACTGTAACTTGCTGGGTCTTAGCCTGGGAGAATTTTCGGAAACCAAACTTCAAAAGAAGAACTCCATCTAGTCATTGTTGTGCAAGCTTGCACAGAAGCCAAGTGTTACTGAAAAGCCTTGAGATCTGTTTGTAAAACTATGAGTTGATTACATTTCCCTCTGTCATAATTTAAAAAAAAAAAAAAGAGAGAAGCAGCTTGAACGACTTCATAAATTATGGCTGAGGAACATAAGTGACCAAGAGAGGAATGCTGTGGTGACTCAGCTGATGGCCATTCAGTCTGGGAGCTTAGGAAAGTTTTCCTTTGAAAAGGCAGCAATGTGTTATTGCCATAGGACAAAAGAATGCTGGATTTGCTTTTACCCAGAGGATCTAAAGGTTTAGTGCCTGTGTGGATGGAGCAAACCTAGCACTGAACTCACACTTTGTAGCCAACCGTTTCTGCAAAGGTGTCTTAAAATATGTGCTTGGCCATAAGTCCTCTGGGCTTCTTCAGAAGGATCTTGGAATGCCATCACCAGTCTGCCCAAATCCTGTTCATTGGCCTTTGAATAATGTGCTGCTGGACTTTTTTTGGTAAGGTAGAGTCACACTTTGTAAGGAACAGGCTGCCCAAGGAGGTTGTGTTGTCTCCTTCTCTGGAGACATTCAAAACCCGCCTGGACGCCTTCCTGTGTAACCTCATCGAGGTGTTCCTGCTCCGGCAGGGGGATTGGACTAGATGATCTTTTGAGGTCCCTTCCAATCCCTGACATTCTGTGATTCTGTGTGATTTTATCCATAAAAGGATTGTCTCCTGGTCCTTCCAGTGTTCCCTTGGCAGTAGGTATGTGTTGGAAATTAGAAATTTCACCAAAAAAACTCAGCAGAAATTGAAGTAACATTATGAAAAATTGTTTTTTGACACATTCAGTGTTTAGGTTATTAAATTACTGTTGTGAGACATGAAGAAAATGTGAAATTCCTGCTCACAGGTTTGCCTGTGCCGCCATCATCTACTGTCAGACTTGCAAAACTATCTAGATACATGAAACCTACCTAAAAGGAGGTTGTGGTGAAGCTGGTGTTGGGCGCTTCTCCCAAGGAACTAATGAAGGACAAGAGGTGATGACCTCAAGTTGCACCAGGGGAGGTTTAGATTGGACATTAGGAAGAAGTTCTTGACTGAAAGAGTGGTCAGGGACTGGCCCAGGCTGCCCAGGGAGGTGATGGAGTCACCATCCCTGGAGGGGTTCAACAAACGAGTAGATGTGGTGCTTTGAGACATGGTCTGGGGGTCAGGGAGATGTTGGATGAAGGTCGGATTTGATGATCCTAGAGATCTTGTCCAACCTAAGTTTTTTCTATGATTCTAACTGCGAAACAACTTCCCTCATTTTCCAGGGACAGGAACAAATTATTTAGGAAGCTTGTCCAATGCATCTGAGGACAAATCTGAATAGTTCCTTCACTAACATCATCCTTAAGTGACCTGTGTTATTCAGAGCATTCCTATTCTAGTCTAGTTCATTCCATTCCATTCGGAAGTGCTTTTGCCACAAAGAATGAGTTTGCTCCATCCTTTACAAGGTATATATGGTGTTCTCTTGTCATCTTAGCTCTTCAGCAAGGAGTGGCAGCCTGTGGGAAGGAGGATTTGTAGATATTGGCATTTTGCAGGGTCGTGGTGTCTCCCTGTGCTGCTCCTGGTGTGGTGGTGAATGCCACCACTGAGCTTTCTCTGTCACTACATCACCTTTCAGGCTGTGGTATGAAGGGTGTCAGTTCATGGTGTCATTATTTAGAAGGATGCAGAAAGAAAATAGCCAAGAATGTGAAATATGTTATGGTTATAACCTCTTTAGGCACCAGCACAGAAACATCACCCAAACCAAATCTGCTCAAGCAAAAATTCTTTATCCCAAAGGGCAGGGGTATAAGAAAAGTGGGGTGAATAAGTTTCCTTACAAGAAAAATGAAGTTCTCTCTTCATCCTTCTATTCAGACTCCATTTAGAAGGATGCAGTATTAAAATCTAGTGAAGGTGAGATGGCATCTCCCTCTCTGGCATGGAGGAGAGTTCAGTGTGAACTCTGGCTGCTCTAGAGCAGCTGTAGCTGTGCAGGGCAAAGGGTTTCACCCAGGCAGAGCCATGTAGGCTTTCTAGGTCTAAACCAACAGCTCATTCTGTTGGAAATGAATCAACGAGCAGATCCAGGCAGGGGGCTGGCATTGAGAGCTCCTGTCGAGGTGCTGCTGCATTCATCAGCAATTTGTGTCTCTGAACCTATAGTTCAAGTACAAGAAATTGCAGCACTGCCTGAAGAGTCAAAATCCATGTTTTCTCTATTTAAAGACAGATAAAAATAATCTTCCTCGGGGATAACAAACTAGGTGCTCTCTGAATTAGGGTGTAGTGGTGTGTGTAACAAGGATAGACTGCACAGCAGGACCCCTTAAAGAACTTTTTCTTCCTCCAAACCATTGTTCTGGGCTTTTCTTAAATGTGTATTTTATATATATATATAAACTTAAATGTACACTATATATATTTTTATATATATAAACTTAAATGTACACTATATATATATTTATATATATATATAAAAACGTAAGTGTACACTAAAAATTAAGGGTCACCTTAATGAGTTGTACCCTGACCCATTCCTGTTCCATGAAGTATCTCACATGAGTAAAATGAGGTCACAGTGGCTGCAGTTAGATGGTGGACACCAGTCTGGCCTTGATGAGGTGTGCACAAGAGGATGTCCTATCCCATAGCCCATAGCCTGTATGTGTCTCCTGGACTCCTCCTGTCCCCCAGTCTCCCTCTTCCAGCTGGATTGCCACCTCCACCATCTCTGTTCTGCACTTGAAGTCCATCTGTTGCTCAAACAATTGCTTATCTCCATAGTCTCACCCTTTCTCAGGTCCTTACCACTGGATTCTCCCAAGAATCCTGCTCCACACACATTCCCATTTTTGGTGCCCTTTTCTTCTCTTGCATTAGATTTTTCTGCCTCCATTTCACCCCACCACAGCTCCCCCAGTGCCTCTTTCAATAGTTCTTGACGAGGAGGCACTGAGCTTTTATCTGCTCCCTCACTAGGAAAACACTGCTCTTTGTAAGGTCAGAAATCTGATGGGTTTCTTCCTCCCATTAGCTAAATCTGTGCTACCCACTCTGGCTAATTCCTGGATCAAATACCCCTTGTAGAAGAGATCAAGCCACCACGCGGGCAAGATGACAGTGTTTGAACTCCTAAATGTAGTATTTCATGTTTAGATGATGGTTTTTACAGCTCAGGTAGGGTACTGCAGGAGTGAACTCACCCCAGTTAATGACCATAAATAATAATGACGGCATTATTCTTTTGTCTTGTCCTTTGCACACACTAATCTGCTCTGACAGCCAGCTTTGCTCTTTTATTAACTCTCCGTCAGCTGTAATCAGCAGTGGGGAAGTCAGGCAGCAAAATTTTACATGTGCCAAGTCTCACCATTATTATTTCTTTATTTTTTTTTTTTTTTATCCCCTGAACCATTTCACTCTTTGGTTTTGTTGGGAAGAGGGTGCAAATGTGCTTTTTTTTTTGACTTATTACACTCAACAACATTCATAGCATCACAGGACAGTGTTCTCTTTACTCCTCCCTTCCCTCCTGCCTGTTTTCAAGATGAATAAATACAGAAGTTGGGGGCATAAGACACATATGTGATTAAATCCTTTGGTTGGTTTCATTTTTTAAAAGTTAGAATCCCAGTGTGTGTGTGTTTGAGGGGTGGGAAGAGCTCAATGGATCATTTTCTAGCCCTTGTGACAACACTTCAGCCCATTTAAGAGTATGATTTATGCTGGTTACTAATAGATTACCCGGAAGTTGATGATTAAAGTGGAAGTTTCTTTGGAGAAGGGTGATATAACTGAGGTCGAGACCTCCTGGTGACCTTGGATGTAACTATTACCCTTCTAGGTTAGTTGCAATTGGAGATCAAAGTGTTAGTACAGGAAACATATTTGGTCCTGAGGTTGTCAGTTGGGGGCTGTTTGACAACACGGTAGACGTGGTGCTTGGAAGGGAAATAAGTGTTTCCTTGCAGTTCCCCCTTTGTTCACGGATAAAAACAGGATAAAACCCTCAAACTGCAGTCGTGGGTGTGGTATTTGAATTATTTTCCATTAGGAATTCTGCATCACTTCATAAACAAGTGGGGAAACAATTCAGGCTGGGGGTTGTAACAATCTCTTTGAATGCAGCAGAAAACTCCTTTTTCTTGCTCACTTCCAAAGCTGAGCGGCTTTGCTTTATCTCCAGGGGTCCTGTTGTTTTAGTTTGGGTTATAGGTTGCAGGGAGGGAGAAGGGGCAAGAGCCTCAGTACTCGTTATGGATCACAGAGCATTTTATAGTTTGTCTTGAAGGGCTGTACGTGTTGGTCTTGTATCAGTACACCAGCGATTCACTCAGATGCAAAGAATAATAAATAAAATAAAATAAAAAACCAACAGAAAAGCATATTTCTGACTAGCCATTCATGCTGAGTGACTGGTATCTTCCAGGCATTTTTCACCTAGGCTTTCGTGAGCCTTGAGGTGAGAATGATAAACACTCCTGGTTACTGAGTGTGCCTCATTTGCAGCTTGTGCTCATGATTTTTTGATGAGCACCTCTCACCTGAGCCAGTGGAAATCATGAGGAGCATCACTCACTTGAAAAGAACAACTGCTTTGCACCCCTTGTGGGTGGGCAGAGAAGCTGAGCCTGAAGTGTCAGGCAAGTTTCACATCATCTTTCATGGCTTCACTTTTCATAGGGCCTCCCTTTTTACTGGTGCTCCTGCTGTTGGCCTGTCCTTAAGGGTGTTTGCCCAGGGGCAAGGAGCTGTGAGTCCAGAAGAGCTTGTGTTGGTGGTGCCCAAAGGGGTTGCACTTCAGATTGTCTCCTCTTAATTGTGCTGAGGGTCTGCAGAGGTGAAGGAAAAGCTGCAACGTGGGTTTCACTGAGGTGCTGCTGAACTGTGCTGCTCTATGTTTGGGTGAGGTGATCCATAGAATCATTTAGGTTGGACAAGACCTCCAGGATCAAGTCCAACCTTTGTCCAGCATCTCCCTGACCCCCAGACCATGTCTCAAAGCACCACATCTACTCATTTGTTGAACCCCTCCAGGGATGGTGACTCCACCACCTCCCTGGGCAGCCTGGGCCAGGGCTTGACCACTCTTGCAGTCAAGAACTTCTTCCTAATGTCCAATCTAAACCTCCCCTGGTGCAACTTGAGGCCACCACCTCTTGTCCTGTCATTAGTTACTTGGGAGAACTTCTTGTACCACTCTTGATATGTGCAGGGCTCTGACTTGGAGACTGTTGTGTGTGTTTGTTCTGCCCATGTGGAGCCCCAAGTGCTTCTGTCTTCGTGCAGAGCATGAGTCCTTTGGAGTCATTTGTTAGCTCAGGGCTTTGGTATTGTCTTGGCTGAAGACCATGCTGTAAAAATCCCATCCTAGTAGTGAGAACATGGCATTTCAGGAGCACATAAAGATCTCCTTTACAATGACTGATTATCATGTTTTTACTGAGCTGATCAAGCCATAAGATGACTTTAAAATACATGAGGGCTAAAACTTGCTCCAGAAGAATGGGTGCATGTAGGAACACTGGAGGTCTCAGCAGGGCTCTGTCATCCTTGAAGGACCATTGCTCAGTTCTACTGCAGATAAGCCCTGACAGCAGGTACTGCAAAAATAGAAGTGAAAACCCACAATAGTGGCTCAGGCAGCCCTGTCCTGATTGTGTATGGGTTTATTTTGGTTTTGTTTGGAGTTACCATAAGGGAGACACTGATTGACTGAAAAGTGACTTTATTCTTGCACAGCAAATATCTCTAAAAGTCATCAAAAAGGATTTAAAAGTCTGCAAGGTTAAAAAAGTTTTTTAATTATTTTTTTTAACATCACTTTGAAGATTTTCTCCCCTTTCCAGTCATTCAAATATCCTGAGTTTTCACTGAAAATTTCTGGAAAACTTTCCTCTCTTACAATATGAATTGATGAAATGCCTCATCAAGAACCAGGGCAAGGTTTTCTTGATTCCCTTTTATTTAACAAGTTAATGATAAATAAAATAAAATACACAAATGGCTGCCCATCCAGTTAAAAGAAAAATGTGTTCAGCTTCATTTCAAACTGAACGTGACAATTTGTGCTCAGAAGTGCTGATGGAAGCAGTTTCTGCCTCCTCCCTTATTGCCAATAGTAGGAAAACTCTGTGTGGTTTTGTTTTGCTTTTTTATTTCTTTTTTTTTTTTTAAGTGTTGATAAAAGCTGGTGCAAACTGTCTGTGCTTTGGATTTTTCTCCAGGAGAATTTCTGCTTTGTTGCTGATGTTTACCTTCAAACTGCTTTTCAAAACTACCCTTCACCACCCCACAAAGACCTACCAGAAAACGAGACTTGTGGTCCTGTGTAAAAAGGCAAGACAAAAAGAAAAACAAATTATTTCCAATAGCAAACACATATCTCAACACTGCTCTTGTGTAACATAACACTAACTACACCAGCATCTCCTCAGACTCATTTATTCCCAACTAGAAAAGCTGACCAATTTCCCTTAGAATATTTCCTTTAGAGTCTATTATTTCCTTTATAATCTAATACTTTCTTTAAGGCTGTGTGGCTAAAATAGTCCAACTGTGCTGGCCACTGTGGGAACAGCAGGATTTTTCAGAGGTTAACAGCAATTACTTGTCTTTTTTTTAAAATATATATTCATGATTCCCATTTACAACATGTTCTTCCAAACTAGTTGAGCTCAGAGTTGATTTCCATTTGAGGAAAGCTGGAGATTTGACCTAGTTTCAGGAGTCAAGGCACGAAATAAAATGGAATATCAGACGTGTAACAATTATACACCCTGCAGAGCTGTTTGTAGTCCTGTGTGCTGACTTTATTTCTGCTCAGCTAGTTATTGTATGACAACACTGAGGAGGTGGGGAAGCTTTAGACAATAAACTAGGTGCTTCTATGTCAGGTAGTTTGAGGCTACCATAGCTCATCCCTCCTATTTTGTATCCACACCTGCATTTGGAGAACCTTATGGACCACGTCCTGCTCAGCCTGGATAGCTGCAAAATATAACCTGAAGTCGAGGGTATGAGGGTTCCTCCCTATCCAAGAGGATTTCAGAGAAGCCCAGGGCTTAGCTGCCCTCCTCCCTTTTATGCAGCAGGGCTGGGCATGATGGGGCTAGTGCTGGGGGAGGTGTCATTCCATTGAATCCTCCTCCAGCAGGCGAGTTTGTGGAGGAAAAGTCACTGTCTTGCTTATCTCCTCCCCAGGCACGAAGGGTATGGCAGGATCTGCAGGTACACCTGATGGTATCTGAGGAAGGTGGAGGAATTTGCTCCTTTGCCAGAGCATGTTTTGCACTTCATTGCACTATTATAAATCACTCTGCTCAGCTGTAACTCATGAATGAGCGCCAGGGGTGTGAGGGAGGGGGAGGGGAGTGGAAAGGGGAGGGTGTGGAGGGTTGTGGAGGGTTAACAAAATCTGAAACAGATTTATTGAAAGCCCTTCAAGAGTAAATAAAAAAAGACAGCCCAGCTGCTGCTGTTCCCCAGCACAGCAAACTCTGAGCTAGAAATCCTAGTAATTAGTTTCATTTGTAGGTGAAAAAAGGTCTTTGAGAGTGTCTGGTATTAATTAGCATTAAGGGTTAGTCATCATTTCCATTTGGAAAACCTATATTTTTTGTTTTGAGCTTTACGTGTTGTCAGCTTACATGCAATTAAAGAACCCTCAAAGCAACTGAGTCGCATGGTGCAACTTTAGCAGCTCCAGGACAGCAACCTCCCCTTGGTGTCCCTGGTTCTATGGGACTTAAAATCATAGAAAGGTTTGGGTTGGAAGGGACCTTGAAGGGTCATTGAGTCCAGCTTAGGTGACAGCCTAAGAGACCAGCTCTCCTTCCAAGCCAATCCTACAGACAATCTGGCTGCAGTGGCAGGACTCCTTCAGGTGGCTCAGCAAGAGCCTGTAAATCTCAGCTGAGGTATGTGGGTGGAGACTGAAAAACAGAGAGAAATGCAGAATATCTGCAGAGTTTCAGTGGTAAAACCCTTTGTGCTCTTCCACACCTCCTTTAAAACACTTCAAATTAGCGTCCTCTCAAAACTGGGGTTTAATTTCCAATCAAACTCCAGGTTTGCTTCGCTTGCTGGACGGGGTTTGGCTCTTTGTTTTTATTTTAAATACTCTTACATGCTGACTGGCAGCTGCTGCGTGTCACAGCACCGTGTACCTGCCACAAATGATCTTTATCTTGGGTGCAAATGCTCAAGTTGTATTGATTTGCACTGTGCTCCTAGGGAAAGGCTGGTTTTACGCCTCGTAATTGCTTTATGGTGAGCAAGAAGGGCTGGGAGAGGAAAGATTTGAGCTGATTTAATAAATATGTGGGTAGGATCCTGCTTCTGTTGAAGTGTTGCCACCAACAGGCTCTAGCTCCTTTTGACTAAGTTTTTTTTTATTTATTTTTTCCTTTGGTAATTTAATCTGCTGCTCTTTAAATAGGGCAGATATTAATATTCTACTGGGAGATCTTCCTAAGCCAGTAGAACACAGGAGGAACCTGGCACGTGTGGTGCAACCCTTGGCTCCTGAGCTCTTCACTGGAGCTTGTCAACAGAAAATATTTGGGTTGGCTGTTTCTAAGACCTGAAGCAACACTTGGGCTCATTATGGTATCAGGGTTGGTTTTTTTTTTTGTGTGTGTTTATAGATTCAGGAGGAAATAAATAGGATGGATTTGTCAGGTGAAGAAGGGATGTTGCCAAAGATCTACCATGTCAGGAGTCAGTGATGATGGTGCATTGATACACACCTTAGGGTGGAAATTGCAGCAGCTACAGACATGGGTGGGTGTAGAAAGATGAATTGTTTTGAAATATTTATCTAGTGGATGAGATGAGCTCCAGAGGCCCCTTCCAACCCCTACCATTCTCTGATTAATTAATAATTAAGGCTGGAAAAGACCTCTAAGATCAACTCCAACCCTCAACCCAACGTTGTGTTTCTTTCTGTTATTAATTTATAGTAAATATTTTTCCCTGAGTTTAAACAAAAATAAATATATATGTAGGTCAACTGCATTTTTTTTTGTGTGCCTCTCCCACTGATATCAACAAGTTCTCCTGCAGACAGAACCTTCCATGTGTTGTAAAACTTTGTCCTGAAGCAAAAGCAACAAGAAAAGGAAAGAAAAAATAAAGTAAGGGCTATTAGTCTTGTATAGCTTTTATATTATAAGTTTAACTCTGATTTGCTTACTAGAATAGATGATTTTGGGTTATTTCTGTATTGTAAAAAATTCTTCACCTGCACATCACTTTTCTCCTTCTCTAAGTGTGTGATTTTAAGATGTTAATGTCCTAAAATGTGGGTGAGCTGAATAAAGTAGAATCATAAAGTAGAAACATAATACTGCCCTGCAACATCATCTACACTTTTTTTTATCGAGGAAAAAATCCTACTATAAAAAAAATCTGTTGGCTGGTATTAGTGTTAAATCACCTCCTGGGAAAAACCCTCAATGCTAATTAATGAATCATGAAACTCACACTTGTAAAGATAATCTTGGACACCTATATCTATCCATAAGAGCAGCAGATTCCACCAGAAATTCCTAATTAAAGCTTCCTCTTCCCGCTCTGTGTTTAGAGACAACATAAGTGTGGGGAGGGAAATAGCTGCTAAATCTGGGATTTTATTCAGATTTTTTCAGCGCAGCCCAATTTGCATAAATCCTAATAAAGCATTATTAGAATCTATTAACACTTGTCTATGGCAATTAAGGGAAGTTTGCTATTTTGGATGATTGCATTTCATGCAAACTGAGATAAGGAGGCATGGAGGGCTAGCAAAGAATGCCATGTAATCCATGTGTGAAAGAAATGGTATAGACAAGGCACAAACTTTAGGAAGGAATAAATATCTGCTTTTTAACAGGCAGTGGAAAATTCTGGGCTCTGTGGAGTTGAGATTCAATCGTGGCTACCCCCAGATGTTTATTTTACTCTCTCTATATGATATACAAGACTGGTTGAACATCATGATATTTTATTATAAAACCTGGAGGGCACTGTCCTCTAGAGAGAATTGAAGATTTTAACTAATATTGATTATTTAGTACAGACTGGGAAGATCATAAGTTAAAAAGGGGGGAGGTGGAAAGAAAGCAGAGGAAAGATTTAAAAAAAATTTTTTTATAGATTCCTGAAGGTTTCAGGGGAACTGGTGAAAATTCAAACAACATTAATTCATAGAAGTCCCTTAATCACTTAGGTGTATATTGGATTTGTGTACCCAGATTACAGCAGAAATCCTCTTGATGCAAACCCATGGAAAGAGGGGTTTGCACTGGCTTGGAAACCCCATTTCATCTATATTTCTACAATGCAGCTCTTCATGATGAGTTGAGGGCTACTGCCCTTGCAGGTTGACTTCCCATCACCTTCTTTTTGACTGCTGGGAAGTGGGGTGAGGGCAAACGTGGCTGTTGGTGGTCCCCATGCTGCCTCTGTTAGAGATGCTTAGTTAGAGATGTCCCTGTTTGTTGTAGGGAGGTTGGACCAGATGACCTCTGGAGGTCCCTTCCAACCCAACTCAGTCTATGGTTCTATGGTTGTGTTGGCACTGAGTGCTGGGGTGGGCTCTTTGGGCATCCAACCTGCTCTGGGAAACCAGGATGGTCACTGGTGGCCTGAGTTGAGATGCTTCTTGTGCTTTTTCTGCTACACTTGCCACCAGCACCACAAATGAAGCTGCAGCTGCTTGGCCATGTTTAAATTTAATGAGGAGTCCTGCTTCTTGGAGACCTTCCTGAGAAGCTTGGGCCCTTTAGCTCCCTACAACATGTTTGCTCCAAGTTGTGGAGAAGCTGAAAATATTAGTGATCCCAAGGGCCAGGCATGCACAGAGCATACTTATCCCAGTAAAAAATTGCATTTGTAATCAACATTGGGCCAACCCACTTGAATTCTGTTTAGCATTCAGTTTCTAGGGCTCTTAAAGAGGATCTTAAACTGCAAGCAAGAGATGGCAGGTCCTTTCTTCCATGTGTGGGGTTCCCTTGGCAAAATGACGTGGTCTTTAGGGTGATGAATCAGGGGAGTGACAGCAGGAGTCAGCCCTGTGTTGGTGATGAGTGAGAGCTGGAAATACCAATTATTTGGAAGGGAAGATTCTTATTTCTCCTCTTTTTTTATCAGTATACCTGAAGGTATCAGGCTTTGCTTTGGTGTCTGTGTGCCTGAAGACATCCACTCCTACTTCCCATGTTCTAGAGGGAGGGGAAAAAAACCAACCCAACCATAGAGTGTGGGAGTTAGACATTTACTTTGCAATGACCTTCCAGGATTACATCACCTTGGAAGTCAGCTCTTTGGCTCTCCCTTGAAGAAATTGTCTGTCTTCATCTCAAATTGGCTGTTAGAACCACGTGAAGGCTGGATTTAGTTACCAGAGATAACCTTGGCAGTGGCTTCCTACTAGTGCTGGAACCAGAAACTGTGGAGCAGTAGAAAGGCTGCTGGGGTGGGAGATGATGCTGGGCTATGACACCATCTTCCCCAAGGGGTAGGACATCCCTGTGCCTTGTCTGTAATCAAAAGCAAAGGTCCTGGCTTTGAATTTGGCTCTTTGTCTTCCCAGCATCTCCTACACCAATTCATGTGCCACAGCATAAAGAAAAATAAGCTTGCTCACCACTAACTCTAGTATTTTTCTTAAAGGCTGGAAAGATTTAAGACATTTTGCTTTTGTGCATTTATTTTCTGAAATGGGAAGGTTTTTCCACAGTGTGGCCTTAATGGACATCCAAATATCTGGGTGGATGGGCTGATGTTGTTTATATAATTTTCAGAAAAATGACTTGTAGGGCATTTTATTTTATTTTTTTTTTTAGAAGTTTCTCTAATTTGTTCATTAATGTTTTCTTCTCTGTAGCCTGCTAAGTTGGAATTATGAAAACAATACCAGCAACGTTTTGGAGGGTTCTTCAAAGCATTTTTAAAATAGTTCTCCAATACTATGTGGCAAGAAGTGAAACACGCAATAGTTTTTCTATTGTACAATAGAAAACACAGAAATATAATAGGATATAGATGTTTTATAGGATTTTTTTTAAAATGACCTCCTAAAACATTAGGATTGCACTTCTTGCAAGAGTTGGTATCACTCCCAACTTTTGCTAGGGGACTATTTCTCTCCCACCATCCAGCACAGGGAATATGACCCTTTTTTCTTTCTATTTTTGTGCTCTTTGCATGACCTAAATGGCCACTGGGTTTGGCAATAACCAGGGACATGCAAAGGAAAAAAGCAGGAGTGGGTCCTCTGCCCCAAAGGGAGATAGAACGTGATGTTGTCCTCCTAAGCTTGTTGCTGTTTCTCAAGCTTTGCTGTAGTTTGAAGAATTTTTATGAGGGGGGATTTAATTTGGAGAAGTGAGTTCTCCTCTCCTTTGTCTGTAGAACGGTTGCCATGAGAAATATGCAGAATATTTGGAGGTCTGGAGTGATCTGACTGGTTGTACAGCATGTACGTGCTCTCAATGGTTTTCCTCCATGCTCTTGGGCAGGAGCTCTTTACTGTTTCAGAACAAGGCAGTTGGTGGCACCAAAAGCTATCTGAGAAAACCTTGGTACCAGCACGATCCTGCTGCAGCAGGAGGCACAGGGAGAAAGACAAAGTCTCTGTGAGAAGCATCAGATTTCTCTGTACAAGTTAAAGGGAAAACATACAATTAATAATATACTTAAAACCTGAAATACCACTGTCTGCACAGTGATCTCTGCTAAAACCTTTTGATCTATTCTCCTCTCTAAAATTATTAAAGGGTTTTCTTCTTCCTTCCCCCCATCTGGCTACTTCTTGGTAGTCACAACTCAAGCCTGCAAGACCATTCCTTCGATTGGCAGCATCTTTAAAAGTGCTGAGCAACCTCTTTCCTTTATTTTTTTAATTTCTTTTTTTTAATGTAAGTGTCTTGTGCCTTTCCACAGCTTGCATGCAGCTCTCTAAATATGTTTTTGTGTCTTGTTTTTTTGTGACAACTAGCTGCCTTTCTGGGTTTGCTTCATCCCCCAGAAAGTCTGGGCGAACGAATGTTTCCTCTAATGCATTTATGTAGATTATTAAGAAGAAAACAAACCTAGGACAAGAGCAAAATTAATCACTGGCTTATTAGTTTGGCATTGTTGCTTGCGTTACTATATCAAGCATGTTTTTTGTAAGCAAATAAATAAATGACAAGCAGGAGCACCAAGCTCAGCCCAGCATGAGTATTGACAGTGGTTTCTGCTGACAGCTTTTTGCTGTTTCCAAACAACATGTTTCATTCCCTTAACTCCATTGTCAGAGGGAACAGGGCAGGACCGAGCTGTTCAGCAGAGATACAGGCAATAAAGAGCATTCATGGCTTTACTTTTCTCTTGGCTTGAAGAGCTTTGGGTGAAATTGTGCTCGGAGACTTCAGTGTCCACAGCAACTAGACCCAATGAGGCTGGACTGTGCTGTGGAAAGTGCTCATCCTCAGCCCTCTGGTTCCTTCTCATTCCAAACCACCAAGTGACCATGGAGGAGCAAATCCAGTAGTTGGAAAGATGTATCTCTTCTTCTTGGCTGGAGCTTCCATGAGTGTTAAGCTGGAAGTATCTTACCCTACTGTTAATATGGTTGTGGACATCATAGAAGTGTTGGTGTGTAGCTGCTTTGGCTCTGCTTGCCCACAGAGGAGGAGGACAATAAAATAGAACCCAGAAGAATTCACCCTTGCTGTTCATCCGTGCTTGGTGTGAATGAGGCTTTGGGGGGGGTGGTGTCCATGCTATGTTCTCAGAACTTGTATTTTGGGCTGAGTGAAGCGAGGACACTTTGCCTTCTTGAATACTGTGGGTCCATCTCTGGTGTAAGTAGGGCAGAGAATCCCACCCCTCACCACAAGACAGTAGCCTGGGCAGCTTTCCCCTCCTATGTTCTACAAGAGGCAGCTAAATTAAAACATAGAAACTTAGAATCTCTGAAGAGACTGTTCCCCAAAGTGGAATTATTCTGGGATGTCTCCAAGCTGTCATGCTTGTCTTCATCTGCTCTGCAGCCCGTATCACTGGGAGCCTTCTGATGTTAGCAGCAGCCAGTCTGGTTTGTCTTGGCAAAACTTGCTACTCTTCTATTTTTTTTAATTCTTTTTTTTTTTTTTTAAAGAACACTTTAATCCTTGCATCTTCCAAGAATTGCTTTCTCTTTTTTGTTTGTTTGTTATTTCACTTCTACCAGACGACCCAAAACCTTTTGCTTTTTCACTGGAATTCAAAAGCTGGTTTTAATTATAGGGCTTCGTATGAACTTAAATAGAGATAATGGTGTGACAAGGGAATTTCTTTCTGCCTTCAGCCCATGTAATTTTACCTGGGAGGTCAAGCATGTTGGCTACACTCCTATAGCACAGTTTCACTAGAGCAGAAGGGAAGCGAGGATTTTGTTCTCCTCACTTTATGGCCCATCACACTCATGAATAAAACCACATGCAGACATGGAGATGTTTCCTACTTATTTAGCAACTTATAGGTAAAAGCAGAGGGGAAAAAAACCTCCCAAAAAGTGCTGCTTTTGCTGGCATTTCTGACTTGAAATGCCCATTGAAACATATCCAGTGCGTTTTATCTTTATATTCTTCATTTTAAGCCAGATTAATCATTTTCCTCTAATTATTCTCTCGTGTGGGCAGCTCCAAAGAAGGAAACTTTTTTGACTCTTCTCTTTTTATTGATAGCACAGCACTTAAGACCATAATCAAAGTAACTTTGATAATCAAATAGGGGAAACCAAACAAGGAAGACCAGGACAGGGTGTGGACAATGCTCAAGCTCATGGCCAAATATTGCATAGCTGCAAATGATGAGTGTTGAGGAAAGCATGAAGCCAGATGGACTATGAGACCTGTGTGTGGTGTTGGTGGGTGCAGAGCAAGGAATGGGTCTTTATCTGTTTAATTCTTGCACAAAATCCATGTCAGTGTTGCCCTGTCATCAAACCTGTGCTTGGAAAGGACCTTTCAGGCAATTACCACACGATATTTCAGGAGCATTAATCATTTCCTATCTAAGTTGCATAGAGGCAACCTAAAGAGATTGCTGATAACTCATTATATATTAAAAAAAAAAATGGAATAATTTAAAATAAAATTCCAGCCTGGCCCTTTGCAAAGCATTTTAAAACATTATTCACAAATAAGTTTATACTAAAGGGCTTAAACTTGCTGATTTATCTGGGATATGCTACAGAGGTAGTTCCCAAAGTGATTCTCTTCAGTGCAGGTGGGATATTGGAGATATGCCTCGACTTGCACTAAAAATCTGCACACTTCTCTTTGGAACTGGTGGAATTCATGTCACTTACTTGAAATACCCTAGAAGGAGCCTTGAGATGCTGAAATTACATAGGAAGATGCACCAGTTGCATGTGGAAATAGCAGCACCCCAACTGGGAGTGGGGCTGGCATCTGGATTTGGGGACTAGCTGGGAATTATTCCCTAAGGGTACCCTGGCTTGTCAAGAACCAAAGGGATGGATGGATTTTGCTGGGGTTTAAATATCCTTCTGTGCAATTTTCTTTGAAACAGTTTTGTGAGGACTTACAGTGAGCAAAAATATTTTCCTTTTGTATTTAACTCAACAAATTTAAATATTTTCATTTTAGTTACCTGGGAGGTCAATTTAAATGATAAAGCATTTAAATTATTTTATTTATAAAGGGTAAAAGTAAAGAAACGTGTAGGGGAAATGGTTTTAAAATTAGCTTTTAAACCAGTCAAGAAAACTTTCCATTCAAGGCCTGAATAAATCAGAGCTTAGAGCTTGAAGTGATGGAGGGATGGGGTGCCATGATTCTTCACTTGTTTTTTATGGTGCATTAATAAATAATAATAATAATAATAATAATAATAATAATAATAATAATAATAATAATAATATCAACAACTAGGGCAACCTGGGGGGATTAAAATTGTTTGATTTGTGCTAGGACTTAGACTCACATGCCCAAGCAGCACATGAGGACCACCAAACACCACAGAGATTACTGGTGTGAATGGTTACCTTAAACCACAGCTTTTCCTGAAGAAGGAAAGGGAAAAAAAAAAAAGAAAAAAACCCCTTTCTTTATCTTAATGTAAATCTTTTCCACAGCATAGACCTAATAGCTTTTATTGCTGCTGCTGTTTAAATATTAGCTTTTATGGAGTGCTTGCCAGAAGCAGCATTCACTGTGTTTTATTAAAAATAGTTGAAGTTTATCCTTGTAATTTGTAGTGTAAAAAAAAGGAACTCTTTGGACCACTCAACTGGCCACTTGTGTTGGGACGTTGCAGTATCTGTACATACACAGGTACATATATTTATCTTTATAAAAAAGGTATTTCCAGGGTGAAAATTTCTTCAGTAAGGTTAATTTTGATGCATATCAAAGCTAAATAAGAAGAAAATATTTGGAGGAAGACAACTTGCACACCTCTTGGTCTTCTGCTGGTTGTGATGCTCTTGATCCACATAGAAGCAAGATGGATCAGGAGGAGGACTTGGAGGGACTCTGCAGTGTTTGTGGGATCACAGGGTGGGTGTGGGATGATCTCCCAGCTCAGGGAAGAGGATAAGAAACTAATTTAAATCTTTTTACAAGTGTGAATTTAGAAGTTTGAATCCAGAGGAGCTGCATGTTATTTTTTTTTCTTTGTAGGCAATTTGAAGGAAAATTATTTTCCTTTCTTTTAAGTGCCATCTGCAGAAAACAAACAAACCTGTTACAATTTTGCCCCCTTATTTTTTGTATTAGTTCCTCCCCAACCCACATGCCACTTCCAGCTCTGTTTTCTCCTGAAGCAGAAGCTCCTGTTGACTCCTGTAAGGTGAGGGTTTCCTCATGGTCCATGTGGTGTGAACCTTCAATGCTCTGGCTTGCATGTTGAGGTTGCCAGAAGTTCTACCTTGCAGAGATGATAGAGGTGGGAAACCTTGTGTTTAATAATCACACTTCTGTGAAGCCGTGTTGACCAAGGGCTGTTGAAGCCCTTTCCTGAAGGCAAAGTGGTGGGACCTGGGGTCTCAGGGTACTTCATGGGAGGCCACAGCTCCCAGTGGCTCTTGCTGCTGTGCCATGATGCTCCAGCAAGCTGCAGGACTGGCAGAACCTGGTTCCTTTTGGTGGTGTGACTCACCTTGGATCCTTTGGTGTCCAGGGGTGAGCCAGGAAGCTCCTTCTGTGTGGGGATCATAATTAGGTCTCCCTCCCTCCAGACCAGGTGCCCATTTTCCTTGCAGGACCCTGGTGTTGTCAAGGTCTGTGACCTTCTGCCAGCTGTGCTCAAAGTCAGGCAGATGCTCAGAAGATGCTGGGAGATACATGGACAGACACATGCATGCATGCACTCAGCATGGTCACATCAGCCTTGTCTCCTTCAGAAGCAGATGAAAGCTGTTTAGTTTAATGGCTGGATAGGAGTTCTCTGAGTGGTAATGAGAACAATGCTGCCTCCACCACACCACACAAAGAGCTGGCTGCTGAGGACCTCTTTGAAGCATCAGGGACAGCTCTGCAGCAGTGTGAATAAACACAGTGCTTGAGTGATGCTGACGTTCATCTCTACCTACTTTCCATTCAACCATCTGGTTGGAATAAGCTCCATGGGGGAGAAGTTACCTGTGGTCCTCAAGCTGATGGAGACAGAGGCTGAGCCCACGTTGAGATACATCCATGACAAGCTGTGGCCACCACGGTCACTTAGAGTTTTCCATCTCTCAGCCATTGCACAGATTTCCCAGGAAGCTTTTTTTCCAAGGGTTGATGCAAGAGCTCTGAAAAATTGCAAAAAATAGTGGCTGAAAAATGCAGGTTTTGGGTGTTGAGCAGAGAAGCTGCTGTGGTAGGATGGGCAGTGCAAGCAGGTGGGTTTGGCTCTGTTCAGATGTCCTACAAATCCAGTTCTGGAAAGGACAAACCCATGTCCTGTGATAAAAATAACACTGTTATGTACTTTTTCAGAGTGAAGGAAGCATGGAAAATATGGGGGAAGTTAAAAACTTGGTCAGGAAGAAGGAGATTTTTGATTCTGTTTCAAATCTAGGTGTCACCAGAGGGGCGTGTACTTCTAACCAGGTGTCTTCTCTTCCAGGACTCATAATGCAACTGAGGTTAAGGTGTGTCACAGGTATAAAAGCTAATTTTGCTTTAGAAAGAGCTAGTTTTCTCCCTAGAAACTTGAGGCTGCTCATAAAGTCTTTCTAGGAAAGGTGCAGTGTTTTTTCTGCTGCAGGATGATTGAGAAACTGAATTTTTTGGTCATAGCAACACCCAGAATATGGTGCCTGTGTGTATCTGGAGCTGTGGGAATGCTTTTTGATCTTTAATTACAGACTATTGGCTCAATAATGTAAGAGGTTTGTATTGTACAGATATAAAAAGCCTTGCTGGGTACGTGCAGGAAGGAGAGGGTTTAAACTGTGGGTTAATTTTCCTCTGGCTTTCACTTGCTTAACCATGTAAATGCAAGAGTTCTCTTAAATGAGTAACTATAATAACCATGGAATTGTTTGGGTTGGAAGGGACCTTTCAAGGCCATCTGACCCAAGCTCCTGCACTGAGCAGGGACATCTGCAGCTAGAGCAGGTTGCTCAGAGCTCCGGCCAACCTCCCCTGCAATGGTTCCAGGGATGGGGCATCAACCACCTCTCTGGGCAACCTGGGCCAGGCTCTCACCACCCTCAGCATCAAAAATTTCTTCCTTTTCTTCAGCCTAAACCTACATAACAATGTGTCCTAGAAATTGATAGAAATCCTGTGCCCTTTCACACCAAGATACGTGCTGTGCTCTGCCTCTATTTCTGACCTGCCCATGTGGGGTTCCACCTTGGGTGTACACCCATCTTCTGGCTTCCCCAAGTCCCATCCTACTGTGGGTCTTGATGCCACTGTGTCCCATCAGATATCAGCCATAATATTATATATGTTCCATCTCTGGGCTGCTTTCTCTAACTTCAGCATCATTCTTATAGCTGAGAGATTAATATTCAGTGCCTCAGAAAGGGTTTTGACAATTACACCTGGGAAGTATCATTTTTATTTGATGTTATTTTGGCATTTGCCTTTCTTACCTGGTGAGGTGAGAGGCTGCAGTAGGATACTCAGAGCCTCAGATCTGGTTAAAGTAATAGTTAATGGTTATTTCAGATTTACTTTGCTCTCAAGCCATGAAGGGTTGAATGCTGGGAGCCAAATTTGAAAGCTCATCACAAGCACATGAGATGGAAAAACAGTCCCTGCGACATATTGATAGCTGGGGATGACAAGAATGATATTTATTGCCATGGACAGGAAAACTTCTCTATATTAAAAAAAAAAAAAGCAAACTTTTGGGAAGCACTGACAGGAAACGCCTTAGAACAAATTTCTGCAAGAAAAAGTGGCCGGAGGAAGAAGCTTCAGTGAAAATGGTTTATTTGTTCTGATATGGGGGCCAAGTGAGAGAGTACAAGAAAAGTCAGCTTCTGAAATATCCCTTCCCTTCACCCAGTAAAAGTCACCTCAACTTTGCTGTGTTCTTCCCTGTATGGCTTTGTAATTAGAAATATTGATGTCTGTCCAGAGATCAGGACTATTTAACTGGAAGCTTGACAGTAGCTAAAGCTTATTGGAATGTCCTGAAATGTCTGGGTGAAAATGGCCCTGTTCTTTGGAGCAAGTAATTTGTGTATCATTCCCCTCCTTCTCTCCAACGTGAATTTTAGTATTTAAGAAGCATAGCCAAGTATCAAGTGGAACACCAGCTTTATACAGTAAAAGATGGAAATTGATGCAGGTTTTTATTTAAATTGCAGCTTCCCCTTTGGTTTTTCCTGCCCAGTTCTTGCTGTCTGATGTTGCTGCTGCTTAAATACTGGGAAAAAAACCAAATTCTAAATAAGAAAAACAAGGTAGACCACTTTGATAGGCAAATATGGATGAACAGCAAGACATGGTGAATATTACAGCCTAGAAATTCTAGGCAATAGTCATGGAAGATGTAGGAGTTCTTTTCAACTGTCACAGAAACTTAAGTCCAGAATTGTGTAATTTTATTTTTAAAAATCCTATAATCTGCTCATTCTTCTGCTGCAAGCACCCCAGAACGTTGGTGGATGCCTTTTGTCTTGGCTCTGTCAGGGAGGGATGAAGAAGTGTTTGGTTCTGGTTTTTCCTTCCTTTGGTAGAACAGGAGGTGCAGAGATGTGTGTTAACCAACTAAACTGGCACCAAGTTGAAAATACACTTCAAAACAGCTTCATATTCAAAACTTTGCTTTGAATTGGTCCTTAATCGAATTACTTTCTATTTGATGTGTCAATTAAGGAGGAAAATTAAGGAAAAGTTGGTATTTTCAGCAGAAGGCAAAGATATTTTAAAATATTATGGAGGTGGACATGAGGTCTTTGTCTGGCAGGCTGTAGTGGAGCTTCTTGAGGAAGGCTGGGGTGGGTGGATGGTGTGGTGACCCTGCTGCTATAACTGTGGCCAGACTGACCATGGATCAGTGCAATACATGAGGTGAGGAAATGATTATCATAGAATCATAGAATGGTTTGGGTTGGAAGGGACCTCAGAGATTATCTAGTTCCAACCCCATGGGCAGGGACACCTCCCACTAGACCAGGTTGCTCAAAACCCTGTTCAACCTGGTCTTGAACACATCCACTGCTGGGGCATCTACAACCTCCCTGGGCAACCTGTGCCAGTGTCTCACTACCCTCAGGGTAAAGAATTCCTTCTAAAGTGAAGAATTTTCTTCTAATTTCAAATCTCAATTCCCTCTCTTCCCGTTTGAACCCATTACCCCTTGTCCTATCACTACAGCCCTTTGTGAAAAAACACGTTTTGTGTATATATATATGTAAATCATATATAAAAACACACGTATAAATTTAAAATTTGGCTGGATAATTTGAAATATTGAAGTAAAGAGAGAGATGTAATGGCCAGAACCTTCAATAAAAAAAAATAGGTGGGAGAATATCAGGCTAGTTAGGGGAGAGGGAGAAAAAAAAAAAAGGAAAAAAGTTGATATTTCTTGCCTTATTTTGCCAACTTCACTCTGGTAGGTAGATGTTAAAAGCACTAAACACTTGGCTGCTTGTGCAAACTTGCAGGCTGTGGTCCAAGCCCAGCTGAAGGAAGCAGCAAAGCTCCTGTTGAGTGGGGCAGGGCCAGACCCTGGGTTGTTTTCCATCACCAGTGACAGCAAATCCCAAGGGCTCCACCATTAACGTCGTGGGCTCGGGTCAAGCTTGAGAAAGGTTTTGGGGTGGTGAGTGGTGAGGGATGTGTGAGGTGGGAAGAGGTGGGCTGGCTGTGAACCTGTGAGATCTGGAGGCAGAGCCAATGCTCCGTGTCACGGTCATTTAAGCTTAGCACTGAAAGCTTTAGAGAAAGGCAAAATATACAATTCAATTACAACTGCTGCGGCGCAGTCCAAGTTGATCTAGTTTCTCCCACATGAGCTGACCACAATTTTAAGCTTGGCATAGCCTGAAAGCTTGAGGAATGTATTTCCAGTAATTGCCAGGCCACTTCATTGTTCCTGTGTATACATAACTGCTAAGGCTGTGATCATAGTGGTCATGCTTGAGCTGCTATCTGAAATTCCCTTCTGCTATAGGGATTGACTAATCTGGTTCATACTGACAGCAGCTTCCAGGGACTGTGGGAGCTCCCTTTGACTCTCAGTGCTGTGAGACTCCAGCTAGACTCGACAAACAAAACTCTTCACAAGTCCTGGGCACAGGAGTCAGGCAGCAGAAGACCCGGGTGTCATCGCAGGATCCGTGATTTGGCAGCTCAGGAGATCAGGCTGGGTTGCAGAAGATCTATTTATAAGATGCCAAGAGGACCAAGATGTGAGGAATGGGCCATCTTCTAGTTTTTAATCAGCTGAGAGCTGGTCTTCTGCAGCCTCATACTTGGCCTTCGTGAGCTTCTCCTTCAGGTTTTGTTTCCCCAAACCCTGTGCCATGTGTACAAGAGTTAATTCCTACAAGCTTCCCCTTTAGTTCCCAGAGAAAGTCCCCCATAAAGTCACTAGGTTTGGGCTTTTTCCCCTTTTTCCCCTTCAGTCCATGCAGTTGTTGTGACTTCTCTAGTCCCGGGCAAACTAAAACTCCAAGTTAAAACCAGGTGTACTTTATTCCTTCCTAGTAAATCTATTTCTAAGTTTGTTTTTTTTTTTTCTCTCGGGTTATTGATTGCTGGTAATTTAATGTGTCTCAACTGTGAAAAGCTGTTATGACAGTTTCACACGCTATTGCAGTTTTTTATTTCCCCATTCACAGACAAAAATGGGAGCTTTTTCTAGCTGGAAACTGTAATATATAATTCAGCTCGCATCACCCCTCTCAGTAGCCAGACACTGTGACTTCCAGCAGTTGCACCATTATTTTAAAATAGCCCAGCCTGTAATTATTTGACCTGCTCTTTGTTACACTTGTATAAAAGAATTAGCTCAATTAAATGGATCTTTAGGTGGCTGAGCCAAAATCCAGCGGAGGATGTGATTTAACTGTTTTGAATTCTGCACGTAAAGTGAAGCCTGTGCTTGGGTGAGACATGTTTGGGATCCTCAGCATCCCTGCCAGTGATCCCAGGATCACTTCTGGGAGCTAAGGTAACGTGGGTAGGAATGAAGCGACCCTTTTTCCCACCTCTTTGCCCACCCCTGATGCCAGCCCTGCCCCTTTCAGTCTTTCTTTTGCTAAAGAAAAGCAAAACTATCACTTCTCTTGCTCCCTGCTGCTGCTTCTCCATTCTGGGTTGAGCTCACCTGGCTGGGGAAGGTGGTTTGCCAGGCAAGGTCTGTGCAGGGTGAGGAAGGTGACCACTATCTGTAGGTCTGTGGACAATACCCACAGCTTTTCCTTGGCTCCCATCATAAAATCACAGCCTCTTTCTGCTGCCAGCCAGCGTGACTCAAGAAGTAGAAATACCTGCTGCGGAGGATAAAGCTTAAAAGCTTTAATTAGAGGATGGGAAGGAAGTTATAGAAGGAAAATAAGATCTTATTTTTATGTGATTTACCTTGAAATCTATATTGCATTGTGTACAGTTTAAGACTGCAAAGCCAGGTGTGCCTGACTTAAGAAATGTTAAATTTCTAGCTAACCATGGACCTGTGCTCAGTGCTGGTGAGAGGAGCTTTCCCTGATTTTTCACAGGAACAGGTTTCTCAGCAGGGTTGTGGATGCTCCAGCCCTGGATGTGTCCAAGGCCAGGCTGGATGGGGCTTGGAGCAACCTGGTCTAGTGGGAGGTGTCTCTGTCATGGCAGGGGGTTGGAACTAGAGGATCTTTGAGGTTGCTTCCAACCCAAACCATTCTATGGATGTGTGGTTTTTATCAGCAGCATCCCCAGACTGTCCCTGCTCCCCGTCCTCACCAGCATGACCTCACCTCTCCTGGTGTTTGGCCAGCAGTGGCTTGAGGCTTTGCTTGGCAGTGCTTGACTGTTCTCCTGGTTTGAATGGGAGGAACAAATTGAGTGACAAATTACAGGGAGGGTGAAGTGCAAAGTTCTCAAGTTATTTGTGGCTCTTTTCATTGAGCTGGATTCAGTGATGTTATAGCAGATAACCCTTGTCTGCCTTCAGAAAGGTGCAGGTAGATGCCCCTTTGGTCCATGAGATGTTCCATTGCCTTCCATGAGGAGATAAGCTGCTTTCCTTCAGCTGCCTCAAGTCCTGTAGGGACAAGTGAAAGATGGGGATCTGCCACCCAAAGCAAAGTGAGATTTATTCTCCACTTAGTCGATATTTGCGTGAAATTATCACGTCTGTTGTTAGTGGAAACCAAAACCTGGCAAGATTTTAGTCCACCTAAATTCAAATAGATAGTTCCACAGAAACAACAAAGCACTGCAGCGATGGCTACAGACATCAGAATAAAGGAGAATTTATGGGAATGGGGCTTTTTTTTGATGGCGAACAAGGGACAGTTTGAAAGGAAGGGGAGGTGGGAAGACCTTAAAAAAAAAAATAAATTAAACAATCCAACATTCCATACGCAGAGAAAACAATTTCCATGCCCCTTATCAAAAATGTGTTAAATCAGCTAACATTGATATAACTTCAAGCAATTAGGATCACGCTAATAATGATATGAGTCTTCAGCTGTAAATAATTACGCTGCCTCAAGGCTACGCTTTAATTCTTGGCTTGCTCTATCTATAAACAATAATCAAACTGCAAAGCAAGTTGTGTTGGCTGGTGGGGGTGGTTTTTTTTTGGTCGTTCCTCTATTTGTGAAATGATTTCTGGAGCCTACAGTGATGCTGATGGCTATTTTGACCTTGAGGAACTCCGGCCTGTGAGGCTAAGAGCTAATGTGTACTTCCATCGATCTGAGTTGCAGGCACACAGCAGGTTTTCTGTGCCTGTTCCTCACCACCACAAAAGCTGCTCTCGTCAATCAGTGTGTGCTGTGGAAAGGGGGCTTGCTGCTGAGACTCAATAAATAGGGACATTAGGAGGAAATGTTATAATTGCCGCTCCCCACATCTTGTTAATGAGTAATGTACAGTTAGGCTCCGTGCAATTGCAGCTAAACTGTTTATACAATTTATTCTTATGTTGCAACTAACATTTAACATAATGAAGTATCATAATTGCGGCCATTAAAGTCAAGATGAAGATTTGTTTAATTAGAATTAAGAAAATGTGGAATAGGCTCCGGAAAATGTTAAGGGTTTGCTGGGTGGAATCTGCAGCATGGAGGGAAATTCAGAGAAGGGGCATTAAAGAGCTTTGTTCATAGAGGGAAAAAAAATGTGCCAAAGGGACATGATTCTTCTGCTACTCACCCCGTTACAGGTGTAAAAATGAAAACACAGCCTGAATTATGTTTTTTCTTTAATCCCCTGATAAAATGCAAAATTATCTCTATTTAGAAGGCAGTGTGTGTGCTTGCCTTCCTATATTGGTGTTAAATCCCCCCATCCAAAGGCAGAGCCTCTGTTTGCTCCCTGATGCAATCCTGAAGTTTGCCACTAATGGGGAATTAAAAGGGAAGGACTCCTTAGGTGTGATGGAGAAATGTCATGTATATATAGTATTTTGTGAATAAAGTAAGTCATTGCTCTCAACTGTCTTAAAACACTCTGAAAATACATGGTTGGATTTGGGCAAGCACTAAAATTTGGGGAAAATATGTAGAAAACTGAGACTAGACCTCCTAAAGTAGCAACAGCACAAGATATTTGTGTGAACTCACAAGGAGCATTTTGGAAGTGTGAGAACATTGAGATGTCAGAACTATCTTAGGGCTTATAAATAATGAAACCCCACATCGGAAGGCAGAGAGTAGGCAATACACTGAAAAAGTCCTGTTGGTTTTTACACAGCTCAGCTAGGTGGGAAGAGCAGTTGGATGGGGTGTCTCTCTCCCAGGGCTGCTATGTCCAAAGGAAAGCTCCCCACCACCACCAATAATCTCACTTCTTCTTAGAGAAAAGTGTTTTCCCATATAGTGATGCAAATAATGCTCTGGTTTTGGTTGGGCTGAGAAGTAAACATCAATAACCTGGGGTTTGGAAAAAAAAAAAATATTGGCAAATATTTTGCTTTCACATTGTGATATTGATTCTTGAATTTTGTTTTGATTTTTTCTTCTTTTTGAAGTGAGGGGATAGGAGCTGGCCAGACTTGGCATAGGCATGGGTGGGTTCATATTGTTTTGGGATGCTGTGAATTCTCTTGTCAATAGAATTTTGTACAAATCATAATTGGCTAAGATATGATGCTGAGGAATAACATAGTGTTTTATTCCCTTCATCAGTTGCAGAAGCTTTTAAGAATAAGTATATTAAGAATAAGACTTTTGTGTTACTTTCAGGCTGGGTTTTCAACTTACTGAGTAGATATATGGCTGTAAAGACCTTGATAATGGCATATTAAGGAGCTCACTGATCATAAATGCTGTAGTCAAACATGATAATTTATATAGAGAATAATTATAGGTGACAAACAGAAACAAAGGCCAATTAGGATGATTACTGCTGTAGTGTCATATCAAATGAAGTTTTTCTCCTTCTTGCCTTTCTCTGGAATAAATCCCAACATAAACCTGTTGGTCAACATGTTGGAAGAAAAAGAAGAATATTGGTACAATGCTGAAGGTTACTGACAAGGTCAGTGCTGGTTATCTAAGATTTAGAAGCCCATTGATTCTCTTTAGAAGGATCTCTATAAATATAGAATAAAATTGGCATTGATTTCCTTCTTTTTTATTTTTTTTGAGGGGAATCCTTGTACTTTAAGATAAGAGATATATTCAGGTGTATTTGATTTAGCTTGCAAGAGGTAGTGAGCTGTGCAGTTGTGTATTCTTGGCTTTCTTTCAATATATACAAAATATGAGCTCTCTGACAGCATTTTTAAAGGCTGCTTTTCTAAAATAAGTTGAAACCTTGCTAGCTTGGAATGTGGTAGTCTTATTCTCACACATGATGTGTGCCCAGCTTAACATGAATTCTCTGAGCATCATCACTTGCCACAGGAATAATTTGATTCTGGAAGCTAAGAACCATTTCTAGTTCTGTTGCCTGGACTTTGTGGTGGACCAAAACGCCCCCATGGTTTATTACAGACCATTTTCACCTTGTAATTTATTTCTAGTTACCTTTCTTATCTGGAAGGCCCAATTCTGAACTAGCTTTGGGAACAACCCTCCTCTCTCCATTGGCTCTTAGTGAACCCAACCTTCCCTTTCTACCTCAAATCCTATTTCATGTCTTTAGTGGAGCTTGCAGGGAACCAGATGTGCTGCCCTCTCTTAACCTCCTCATGGCTGTCATGTAAAGAGATTGTAGGCTTAGGGTTTACCTGGATATGGACTGTAGAGGGCTGAGATATCAAATGAGACCACAACACATGACTGAGCCAGAGAAAAATGTTTTTCCAAGTCCTGAGATGCCAGATCCATCTTAAAACCTGCAAAGACTGGTAAGATGGTCTACTATGGAGGACTTCTTCTCAGCATCCTAGATCCTTGCAGTAGCAGGGAGTATCTTATCTGGGACAATAAATACCCCACCAGTCACCACCAAATGGACCTGAGGGAATTTCTTACCTGACTCTAAATTCAGTGATAAGGTTGGTTCTATATGGATAAGACACACCAGGCTGTCACCCTGGTTTTAATAGCCCTGGGAGCACCAGTCCACCTTGTCTCCAGCTGTGAAGTCTCTGTTCTTCTCCCTCCTCAAAAATCAAATTAGGCTAGAAAGGGAGGAGGGAGGCTAAAAACTTTATTTGTCCTCTCATTTTTTTGCAGCTGGCAACTGATAGTCTTACTCTAGAGTGCTCCAGATTCCTTATTTTTAAAAAAAAAACATTATGGATCTTAAGGCAGATGTTGTAGAGGTGACGTGGGTGCTTCAAATTATATTTTTCATAAATTAAATTTATTCAGCATCTACCTTCCTACTTTTCAGAGGGGTCCTTTGCCTGGGTAGAGCTGATTTGTTGTGTTTCACTTGAAGGTCTTAGCAGGATTAACTTCTTACTCCTTCCAGATTTATTTCTGTGGGTTAAAAAAAAATAGGGAAAGAATAAACCCCATGTAAATTGGCATGTCCATGACAGCTATTGTGCCCCAGTAGGTAGCACAAAGGGTTTCCAAGCTGTGTTGTTGCAGCTCCCTTTGTCCCTGGGACTCGGTGTCCTCAGCTGACTTCAGCTGCAATGGGCACAACAGCTCTTGGCAGCTCTTCCCATCCCACTGCAGAGCTGTGCCCTCAGCCAGGAGGGGATGCTCCAAAAGGAACCAACCCCCATCCCACCCCTCTCCTCACCCCGTGTGTCCCCCCCGTCACACCCTAGGAAATGATCCCTGGTTTTTTTATCTCAGTAAGAAAAATCAGGTTTCCTTTTGGCTAAACTTGGCTGGTAAAAGAAAATAATAACCCCCAAATATTTTTTTGCAGCAGGAGGGGAAAAACTAAACCCTGCTACAGTCTCTTTAGCCAGGATTCCAATGATAACGACTGCAGAGAAGCAATTTTAGTCCTTCCCAATGATGCCAGGTTTATAGCCCCATAATTATTTAATGCTGGCTAGATATATCTATTTAAGCACACTTCTGCTGCTGCAGGATCTCTTGCTGAGCTCTCTTGGAGTGACTCCCTGCCAGATCAATATCAATCTTGGGGTAAATATTATTAAATATTTGTTTGATACCTATTTACAAGTAGGAAAAGAATTCTGCTGCCAAGGGATTGTAAATGTGTGAAAAGCCCCTCTGACAGCTTCCTTCACTCACTGCCTCCCCGCGTGCCAAACTTGGAAGACTAAGATGAAGAACATAATTAAGGGAACATATGAAGGCTAGTGCAGGGTTTGAGATTAATTAGCTGCGCGTCAATAATCTCATCAATATCCGATTAACAAATGACACATTGCCCAATGAAACGTATTGATTCATTCCCACTCCACACTGTTAATAAATTGAAGCTGCTTTGCTAAATGAGAAAGCTGACAAAATAATAGCTTCCCTAATACTTGCCCAGTATTGGGATAAAACCAGGAAATTAGCCCAAAGTATATTTAATTTAGCGGCGCCGTCGCTGCTTGGGAAGCTTGTTAGCACAATAGGGTGGAAGTTCCCCTTTTTTAATAGCCTAGTTGCTAGGATGGATATTTTAATACCTGGATGCATACAAAAGTTTCTACATTTTCAGATGTTATCCCTTTGGAACCAGGTTCTTGGATAAATGCATTTTGTCAACAGTGACATGAACCTTTTGTATAATATTGAGGCTGGGGTTTTAATGGGCTTTTTTTTTTTGTTAAATATGGTGAGACTGGTGTCCAAAATACAGATATTTTTTGTTGCTAGTATTTTTTTCCATTCATTTAAGTAGAATTGGTGTCTGTATTTTGCCTTGTGAAGACCAGATTGAAAAAATTGTGATTTTTAATGAGGAAAGTTGAGAAAAGCTGATGAAGAAAGCAAGTGTGGATGGAAATAAAGGTGACCTGTTTTCCCTCCTGTGCATTAACACACCCAGTTGGGTGCTGCAAAAAGTTCTTCATAAAAATGTAAAAAATGGATGTGCACAACACATGCTATTGACTAGTCTGATTAAACTGTCCAAAATATTCAAATCCAGCAGAGTAAAACATTGATAGTGTGTTTTTGCTGAGGACCTAGTGTTGATTTCTTATGCTACTTGAAGGAATATCATAATGGGGCTACTGGAGAAGCACCTTTGCTGGCTGTGTTGATACTTCAGAAAAGTGTTTCTGGGGGGGTCTGGACTTAGTTTTGTTCTGTACAGCAACAGAAAAAGCCTTTCTCATGTTTTTGGGGATGGGAATGTTCTTGTCTGCAAGCTGCAGTTCAGTAGGAGCGCTGGTTTGGGTTATTTTGGTTGGTGAGGTGTTTTTTTTTAATTACAGAACCCTTCCAACCAGGGAAGGAAAGCCAACCAGGTGACACTCCTCCCTCATCCCTCAGCTGCAGCATCTCCTGCTCCTTTGGTGTCCACCTGCATGGCTACAACAAACCATCCATGTTCCACCTAGCTCTGGTTGCTCTCTGGTTTGCAGTGTCCCACCAACACTCCTCATTGTCACCCAGTGAACCCCATGGGGCTGTGACAACCTATGGTGACCTTCTGGCTCTCTCACTGCTGGGTCTCCATCCCTTCCAGCAGTAGGTTCAGGTGTGAGGGCTGCTTAACCAGCCCATGGGGGACCTTTGGTGGTGCCCAGCAGCAGTGAGATGCAGGGTGGCAGCTGCACTGGCTTGGTGCCCACCAGCACCATGTGATGTGCAATAACCCACTGGTGCAGCCCCAGCCTGCTGGCACAGAGCCTGACTGGTCCCCATGGGAGTGGGATGTGGGCTCCAGCTGGGAAGAGGATCCTCCTTCTGCCTGCTACCAAATCCCTGTGCCTGATGGTAGAGCTGTGGTGTGCATGGACCATGGGCAGCTCTGCCACTGGGCACCAGCACCAGGGTTGTTTTGGTGTTAAGGGCTGGCAGGTGGGTTGGAACACTCGTGTGCATCTGAACATGTGCTGAGGTAACACCTTGGACAGTAGTCAAGGTGTCTGGTGGGAACAGGTATCAAGGTATTTGATGGGGACAGGCTTTGTAGCAGGGTCTGTTGTGACAGGACAAGGGGTGATGGTTTTAAACTAGTCTTAATCTCCCTCTTTTAGAGAGAAGGAAGAAATTTTTTTATATAGAGGTTGGTGAGAGCCTGGCCCGGGTGGTTGATGCCCCATCCCTGGGAACATTCCAGGTCAGATTGGATCCAGTTGTAGATGTCCCTGCCCAGTGCAGGGAGGTTGAACTAAATGACCTTTAAAGGTCCCTTTCATCCTAAACCAGTCAATGATTCTATCTGCAAGTTCAGGGATCCAGATGATTTTGGTTTACCTACATATATGTACACACAAACACATATATGTCCATATCTCTGTGTACACAACAGATATATATAATCAAAATCTCAGACTTACCTGGAGAAAAGCAGTTGCTTTAAACTTTCAAATTATCTGGACCATGCTCTAGGAAATGTGGAGGGTTTGAAATCTGAAGGCCAAACTCTTTGTTTTATTTTTCATAATTGCAGCAATCTCTAAGGCTTTTGAATCATTGTTTTCAAAGCACCTTAACTCTTGGACCTCACAAAAAAAAAAAAAAATTATGACTGTGACTAGAAATTAGTGATCAAAAAGGCTCCTTTAAGTATTTGAGCTCGTTGCCCTGTTGTTGAAGATTGTTCCCCCACGGTGTGAAAAGTACAATTTCCACCCGATTCCAAATGAACCGAGTAACGTTTGGTCCATCTGTGGCTGGCTCTTAACTAACTGTCATTAACTTTTTAGGGCTCCATGATACGCTGAATAACTTGGAACAACTACTGATATTATTACCAGTCTTAATATTTAGTGTTCCCCATGGAGCCGTGTATGGTTCTTAATGAAACCATTATTTACAGGATTAAAATCTCTTGGCAAATTCCTTTCCTTCCAACTGCGCTGGGATTAGCACATGGCTGCAGCCTGACTTGGGATGAAAAAGGGCTTTATGTGAAGTGTGTAGCACTAAATTCTGGTTTCTTTAAACCATTTATCTCCAAAATGCACTTTACCAACTCCTACCCCAGGAGTGCACTCGCTGTTTTAAGACTTAACCCCAAAATACCCTCTTTGCACAGTTATCCTCAATTTTCTGAACTCAAAAGCAGTGATCTGAGGTTTGTCTTGGTGCCTTCAGCTTGAAGGAGCTTTTGGAGACCTCTCTGGTGTTGTGCAACTCATTGACATGTGAAGCAACTACCTGTCCTACCTCTCAGAAGTCCATGGAGATCATCTGAAGTAGTTTGAAGTTTCAGGTCCTTCTGCTGCCTCATGATGTGGATCCTTTGCACTCTTTGACTAGGTACAAATCACAGTAATATCTCTCTCCATCATGTAGATGAGTGGTACTGAGGAATAGTAATTTCTCTAAGGGGCACATGTCCACCAGATATCATGAATGGATTCCAGAGCAGCTCAGTCAATAGCAGAACTCCTGACAATAGCAGCAATGTTTCTAAAGGAGTTAAGAAAGGCAAGGATCCACATCTGCCTCCAGGGAATGATCCTCAGAAACCAGCAGGAGGAAAACCTAATTGGAAGTGTCAAAAAAGGAGGAAAAAAAAAAAAATTAAAAAAAAAAAATAAATCTGTTGCTATTAGACCTAAGACCTGAAGAAAAACTAAGTAAAGCTTGTGAACTTTAGCTGGTGACTGGAGCTTTCTGTCATTTATCTGCCAGAGAAGCTCATCTTGCAACAAAAATGGGGAACCAGGAGGTATTTTCTTGTGCAGTTCCTTTTCTTACCTGCTCTAGTTGCAGTGGTTTTGAATGGCTTTAGAGCCTTTCTCCAAACCCAGGCGTGTTTCTAGAAATCCATGTTTCTAGTGGATGGACAGTAGTTCTCACATCAAAAGAGTGAACGATGCTGGTGTCTCCATGCCACTTGCTGTTTTATAGGTCTCTGCCAGATGCCTCCTCAGATCTGTTTGGCAGGCCAAGAATTCCAGACTATTTAATTGCTTCTTAGAAATCATTCAATATCTTTGATCTTCTTTCTTGCCTCCTTATGCATCTTTTGTGGGTTTGTTGTACCTGTATCTCTGCTCATGTTTGCTCTTCCAGCCATGCACCAAAGGTTGATTTGAGGTTCCAGAAGGACTCTGGTTTCTGTAATCATTGGCAATAGCTTCTTAGACTGCCTGATCACAACCTCTGCTCTTTGGTCACCTGTGCAATGTCCAGCCAGGTTTTGTAACTCATCTAGACAGGGTCCTTTGCATTACTGTAGCTGTAACTTTGGCTTGATGTCTTCTATCATCTTACATTTTCACCTGGATCTGTTGGTTTTGCTCGAGGTTTGATGGCCTTGGTGAATTCTGTTTCATTCTTTGAAGCCTTAGCTTGTTATTTCATTATAAGAGAGACATTGAGTTGATGGAGCAGGTCCAGAGATGGCAACAAAGCTGGTGAGGAGCCTGGAGAACATGTCTTATGAGGAGCAGCTGAGGGAACTGAGACTTTAGAGAAGGCTGAAGAGAGACCTTACTGCCTTCTACAACTCCCTGAAAGGAGGTTGTAGAGAGGTGGGGGTCAGTCTCTTCTCCCAAGGAACAAGCAATAGGATGAGAGGAAAATGCCTCAAGCTGCACCAGGGGAGGTTTAGGTTGGATATTAGGAAAAAGTTTGTGGAAGCAAGACTGAATGTGCTGTGGTGGCACCAGTGAATCCTACTTAGTGCAGGCTTCTCTTGCTTTTTATTTAGTGGCAGAAGGAGCACGGGCTGAAATCAGGGATACCTTTCCACAGGGTGAAAACTGACTGGTGTTGGTGGCCGTTGTTTTGTTCATGGATGCTGGACAGTAAGAGGTGGAGGTGGAAGAATCAGTTCTATATATAGAGCTCCATGAAGCAGCACCAAAGAGTCTTTGCTGCATCTCAGGTATTATACTTATCTCTGTTGCCCATCTCTAATATGGGATCAGGAAAATATACAGTCCCCCACCTCTTCTTTTATTTCAGTTGAAAATATTTTGAGCAATTAATCTCTTTTTTTGAGTATTCTACATAAAACATCCTGGCACAGACACGTGGTGTCTCTGGGCAGGCTCGTTAGACACGTATACAATATACATAGCCAATAATAGTTGAGTTGACCTAAAGCTAATAGGGTGAGTAGCAGAATTTGGGGTTTTTTCCTTCATGTACACGCTGGCTTTTGTGCCATTCAGCCTTTCATTGGTGGGTGGTAACTCCCTGAAATGGCAATTCTTAGAATCAGAGGCTGGAAACAAAAGGCTGGTTTGTAAATAACCAAATCCAGCAATCACAAAGAATGTAGCTTTTGGGAAAAAAAAAAACACAACACTGTCTTGTTTCCTTGAATCACATTTTCCTGCTGGTCCTCATCCCTTTATTGACGACAGATAGAAGAGGCTGTTGCCTTGTGTTAGTTGTAAACTTGCCTTTGTCAGGGGCCTTCCCACCATCTGTCATTGCATAACTGGATGTTCCCAGGTTTGTAGCTCTGATGTGTTTGTGCTGCTTTGTGTACAGTACGTTACAAGTTAGAAAAGCCCCAGTAAATAATTCATGTGAAAACCTTTGTAAATATTGTCAGACTGCGGAATAAATGATTTACTAAGAGGTCTCTTGGCTCAGCCTTGCAGCTTTATTACTGTAACTTGTTTTGTAAACAACCTCTCCCCCAACCCCCCCCTTATTTTTTCCATCAAGTGACTTTGTGTAAATTCCTGTTGCTGAGCTCTACTTAGATGCATTTCAATCACCATAAATAATGCAATATCAGCACTTTAACCACCTGGAAACTCCATTCAGGAGTCAACCAAAGGTGTAGTTTGTGCAAGGCCCTTAAGGGAACATATTTTCATTGTGTGCAGAGCAGTAGATTTCCCACTGTTCTCATAGCTGATTGTCTTGGCTGGAGATGGCTCCTTCTCAGCTGGTTTTGTGGTAGACCCCATGTTTGCAGAGAGGTGGTACCTGTGCTTTGCTTCACGTCCTGTAGATGTTCTGCAAGTGTGGGGATAGATCAGGAGCTAGAATTATGAGAGGTGGGCCTGAAAAACACTCATTTTTCCTTCTAGCTCTTTAATAAAGTGTTGTCTGAGGAAAAGTAATCGGAAACATTTGTGTAAATGAGTAATAGGACTTTGCTTTGATGTATTCATGAGCCCCTTGTTGGCTTGCTGAAAACACAGCTGAAAATGCAATGTTTCTTCAGTAATGTCAGTGGGATGGGAGAATGTAAGTGGGAAATGTGTCACATCTGAGTCCTTACGGGCAGGAGTCATTGTGAGGCTACATGTGCTGCTTCTGGGCTTGGTCTGTGAAATACAGGTATCAAACCAGTGGTGAATAACTGCAGTGATCATGATGCTGGAAGCTGTGCTCTCATATTGACTCAGAATTTGAGCTGAGGCTTGAGTTCCAAAGTCTCTTTGTTTCCATATTGGTTACATGCTGGCTCCTCCATGGGGTGAGCAGACTTATTTTCCAGGCAGGAGGACACAGGCATTGCTGTAGAGTCCTTCAAAGAGGACTTGAGCTGCTGCAGGTAGGATAAGCACAGGTTGTCTGGGGTGTCCTAGCTCTGCAGACCCAACCTGAGGAGAGCATGGCTGTTGGATGAGATGGGCACGGCCAAGCCATCTTCTTCTCAAGGGAGACATGGCATGCAATTGTTCCAGCCATGTAGATGATGCAACAGTTGCAGAATAAGTTTCTAAGTTAAGGATGGGGGGTAGCTGGAAGATGTGGAAACTGTTTTAAGGGTGGTCCCAAGAGCTGGTGGAGTCTCCGTGGAAGCAGAGCAAACATAATGATGGCCTGCTTGGAATGCTACTCCCCTTGGCATTAGCTTCACAATATTATGTCTGATATCAAAGCTGTCCAGAAATGATGAGCTACTCTTTTCTGATTGTAGAGGTGGTATTTTGTTACCTGATTTAAGACAGGAGTTGGTGACTTATCTGGCTTCTGGGTCTAAAAAGCAAAGCAAACTATCTGTGGCTTAAGAACGAGAAGTAGATTAATAGAGAAGTAGATTAATAGAGAAGTAGGTTAATAGAGAAATCTCTTAGAAAACTTGGCAATGGATTTTGGGGTATTGCTCTGCTTGGTGTAGTGAGGAGTCAACTTCTTCTCTCTGGCTTTTTAACCCTTCTACAAAGAGGATGGTAGAGTCCCAGCATTAAATGCATGAGAGAGAAGATGCTGATAACGACAGCATTTGATCACACAGAGGTGATGAAAGAAGAAATAATGGTGTGCCTTGTATGAGTTAGTGCTGCTAGTTTCCATAAAAGTTAAGTAAATGAAGTCTGAGGCTCAATTAAACAACATCTTGTCTTTCTTCTGGGGAGCCCAGGACAATACATTGTTTGCTGTGAATAGACCACCCGAGGGCTGGTCATGTGTTTTGGTAGAAATCATAGTTTTGTCAAACAAAGCAAAAGGCATAATTATAGCCTTTTCATATTAAAAAAAAACCCCTCTATTTTAATTATTATTGTGCATTTACAATTCAAAATGTGTTAAACAGTTGCCATTAGAAGTCTTAAAGCATGAAAACAGCAAAATGTCTGAGAATTTGTGCTGTTAAACAACTACTCCTGATTTGGCTCAGTAGCAACAGGGATTTCTACCTCCTCTTCATTTTATTTTTATTAGAAGGAGGCTGGAGGGGAAGGGAGCTTGGTGAGGGGGGTTTTTTCTCTCCTAGATGAGAAAATCCTACAAGTCACACTCTGTCACAGCAGGTATGGCCACAGAATAAAAACCTCTTGAAGCTGCAATTGGTTGTGGTAGGAAATGTGCAATCCCAGCCAGGTACATTGTTGGGTTTGGAATGTGTGTTCCTTGGGTGTATGAATCACAGGATCATAGAATGTATGGGGTTGGAAGGGACCTCCAAAGGTTAAATACCTTATACTAGATGCATATAGATTAAGAAGGGGGTATATGCTGGTCTTAGTGGGTATCTGCTGTAGCTATGGAGTTGCTGGGAGTTCTGCATGGTGGAAGATGGGAAGAACCAAGTCTTTGAAAGATGAATTTGCAGCCTCAATAAATCTAGATATAAGACCCCTTGAAATTTCTTCTTCTTTTCATGATGTGCATGCGCAGGTATTTGTGGTTTTCAGACCCCAAATGATCATAATCAAAGGTTTTATTTCAGATGCTTGGAGGAAAACTTCTATTTATCTTTTGTGTTAGTTAACTTTAAAGTCTGCTCTTCTTCTGGGGGTGCTTTTCCTGATAAACCCTTATGTGAGCTACAGGTTAGACCCTGGTGGCTGATCTCAGACCTTCAGTGTAACCCACTCTTGCTGTGGAGTCACTTTGAGTGTTGTCACCTTGCTGCTGCTGCTCTCTGTGGTCCCCTTTTGCTGTTAGACATTCATGGAGGCTGGAGAAGGAATGTTTTAAGTCATATCTTGGTTTCCTGGGTCTTCACAATGCTCCTTGGCTGATGGGCTTGCCAACATCACCTTTGCTGCTCTGCTTCTCCTCATCGCATTGCTGGGGCTGGCTGTAGGTCCCTGATGGAAAGGGACTTGGAGGCATCTGTAGGACATACAACCTTTCTTAGTCTGGTGACCTGGTTTGACTGAGAGATGCTTTTTTTGTGTGCCTTTGCCATGAAATGGAAATGAATCCTGTATGAACTAGGAGAGGCAGCTCTTTATCTGCACTTCTGCTGGAGTTGTTTTAAGGCAAATCTCTTGACTTCTGCACCACCTATAGCTGATGCTCCTGTGGGGAGGAAAATGGAGAAATCTCCATCACTTTGGATGAAAGGATGATCTCTGTGCTTGCTAACTATATAGACTGAGGCATTGCATCATTTGGGTGCAGTTCTCACTTCTCAGGGGTTGATATACACGACTCAGTCCCGTACTACGCTTTTGGTTTGGATTTTCTTGTGTTTCCTCTCTAACTGCTTTGTTTTTATGTTATTGTAGCATCTGCAGCCTCAGGCAGGGGCCAGCAGCTCAGCATGAGAAGGGCAGTACACGGAACATTCCCTCATACCAAGCATTTGCAGCCTGAACATCAGAAAAAAAAAGTGATATGTGAATAAGGATCAAGAAAAGAACATGTGGGAAAAAAACCCCAACCCTCCACACAGCAGGTATGGTACGAGAATAACCCAGCCTGGGACTAGGTTTTTACTGTGCACTATAGCAATTAAAATTTTCAGACTAGACTATTGCTATTATGTCCTTTCTGGATTGTACTTCATGTCTGCTGGGCTGTTCATCTTCATCTTTAAAATGATGGGTTTATCTATTTTATTTTGGCCAACTGGTGAAAAAGGATGTGGAAACATAGGGAAACAGAGGACTAACCTATGTCTTTATTTCATCTTCTAAATATTTATCTGGTTTGAATAGGAACCTTGAGTTTAGAGTGGGTGACTTTGTCAGAGAGGAATCAAAGTGAGCTGATTGCAGCAGAGTATCACAGTTAAATAAGTGCTGCCACAACCACCACTGGACTTCATCTCCTTCCCTGCAGTGGAGAACAAGGTTGCAGAGACACAGAGCTGTGCCAGACACCCTCAACTAAAAGGTTAGTGAAATATAAAGGCAATCTTGAGCATATTCAGGGTGTGCCCTATTAGTAGTGGACTGTGGCAGAAAGTCAAAGCTCCTTCCCTGGCACTTGTCCCAGAGGAAAGGCTTTAGTGGGGTCTGAACACCATTTGCTGTGCCTATCAGCTGCTACCAGAAGGTGTGTTATAATAGAGGTGTGTTCTGGCATTATAGGGCATCAAGGTATATACATCATAAAATATAACCAGGACTGTGTATAATAGTTGGTGTTTTGTAACCCCAGTGACTCACGGTGTCTTTCCTAAGGAAACAAAGTCACTGGAGCCACCTCCAGCCTTTCAGCTCCCACCTGCTGCTCCTCACTTAGCACACGATTAAAATCTCCCCTCTTGCTCCTCTCTCCACTAACCAGGAGCCAAGAAACCTCCTCCTGTCACTGCTGGTTCCCTGTGCCAGGTGGATGGACATTGCAGGAGGTTTTCATCATGGTGCTTATCAGCCACTGCTGCTTCATGATGCAAATATCTCCCAGAGGGTTTGACCCTGAGAAGGAATTACCTGTAATTAGTCCATTCTGTGTAGGTTATCCAGATACACCCTTTGATAGCAGTGCTGTCACCTTTATTTCCCAAGTAGCAGGAATTCTTATTGAAGAGAAAAAGAAAGAAATCTTTCTAGACCCCATATTTAGACCCAGTTTCTCCCGTTTTTAAGCATGGGATGGTGGCTTAACATGGTTTTCTGTACCAGATTGTTTGTCAGACCCAGCTCTGGAGAAGAGGATGGTGTCTCAAGAAGGAGCTGGAGACTGGAGAGGTTTCTGGTGCTGACAGATTCACTCTGGCACCTGGCACTCGTGCCAGCAACCATCTCATCAGGGGGACCTGGACGTCACTGTCACCATAGAGACAGCAACCAGCGTTGGGTTTCAAAAGGTGAAGAGAAGCTGGGAATTAGGAAGGTAAGGCTGGGTCTGTCTCTCCACTCTCATGAAGGGCTTTAAAATGATGTGATATTTGAAAGGATGCCACAGGAGAGGGATGCTCTGCTGTATATTTATATACATGTGCAGATATGTGCATATAAATATTACCTACGTGCATATTTACATGAATAAACTAGGGTGCATAAAGGACCTGATGGAGGATTTAGTAAGACCTTGCTCCAATTAATTTTTTTTCTTTTAGAGGTGGTGTAAAACAAGACTTGAGTTCTGTTTAAATTTTATTTGAAGAAGTCATGAAATATTCACTACCTGAAGATCTGATCTCTTTTGCACAGAAGCTGAGTGAGCTCTGGTGGGTTGTAAAGGAACGTTGCTCACTTCTGCCCCTTTCCATGGTCTCCTGCTATGCTTTAGCAATGATACCCATGTAGAGCAGTGGTGAGTGGTGACAGGCAAGATAGGGATCAGCCATGAGTCATTGTTTAACTACATGGGACTTTTAAAGCTTGGGTTTATACTTTTCCAGAGCAGTTTGCAAGTAACCTCTCTCTGCCCACACTTATATCAGCAGATAAGCCATCAGGAGGGGCACTTTTTTACCCCATCTCTTGCAGGTACAACCTCAAGTGATGCATGGACTTGTTTAAAGTTTTGGTTTTCCACACTTAGACTCCCCAGCAAGGTGCTGACCCCAAAAGGATGTTTCTCATACTTTGAAAGCAAGTGATAACTTCACTGGGACAGCTCTGAGGGGGTTGGGGAGTGGTGGCAAGGAGGAGTCCATCCAGCAAAGGCAACAGATGAACTACGAATGGTTAACACCATATAAATTAGGGCAGAAAGGGCAGTAGAAGGCTTGTAGAGACTGATGAAGGACCTTGCTTGAGATGTCGTGTGCTAGCAGATGACACCAGGGCTGGATGCGTGTCTCTGATCTCAGGCCAGGGATGCTCAGCAGAGCCCTGGAGCTGCTCTGGTCTCTGCCCAGCTCCAGTGGGGAGCAGCCAGAGCACAGCAGGTTTTTCACCATGACACACTTCTTGCCTTGACAGCTGGAGGAGGTCTGGCATGGGAGCCAAATCGATTGGCTTTGTGTCAGCTGGGGGGTATCTTTCCCATCCGGGGAATTCCCAGCCAGGGAGGTCCCGCTGCTGGTCGGAGCAGAGCTCAGAGCTCAGCCCCTGGGGCCGGCCACTCTGGGAGAGGGTTTTGGCAAGGAGAAGTTATTTTTTTTGCTATTCTAGGTCTCTTTGATTTTTTTTTTTTTATTATAAATAACTGAGTGGCAAGTAAAATTTTGGTATTTACCCCACAGCAGAGTTTTCTGCAGGGATGTTTGTGTGGGTGCGTAATACCCTTTGTATTTATTATTCCTGCTGCTGTCGTCACTCACACGTTTTCTGCAAACCCAGAACAAAAGGCACTAAGCTTCTGGTCCAAGTGCTGTGTAAAGCCAGCAGAGGACACGGGGAGTGCCTGGGGGGCACAAGGAAACCCTGAGATAACGTTGCTTGGGCTGCTGTTGTCAGAGCTCTGCGAGCCACGATAACACGTGTGTGTTTGATGCTAATAAGAGGCAACCAGGGTGCGTGTGAAGAGCTGAATTCCCCATTTACATGCAGCTGGGGTTTGAGTTTTGGGGGTACCGTTGTTGGGACATGCAGCTCCCTGGCTGGCTTCCCTAACAAACTGCAGCTTTAATTGATTTTTATCTGATGACTGCTGCAGGATCTCGTCTACCCGGAATTTTAGTCATTCCCCCTGACTTCTCTTTCGGGAACCTTCTGACCAAATTGATCTTTGGTATCGATATGAGAATCTGTGCTGGTGAATGTTCAGGTTTGAGTCACTTTCTGGGACCAGCCCATGTCTCAGTTATGGCAGCCTCTCTTCATTAATCATTTGACTGTGCTTTTCAGGGAGAACAGAAACTGTGGTTACCTTAGATGCAGAGTTCAGCCAGTTCAGTTCCCTGTCTCCTCTGGTGGTGGTCTCCAGTTGTCCCAGAGAAAAGAAAGGAGATAACCTGTCCTTCTCTCTAAGCTCTAATAGAAACTTTGTTTCAGTATTTCTTTAATAATTTTAGAAGATATTTTAATTAATGTAACGCATGAGAACGTTCCTAGCCATGCAATTATCCCATTCTTTTCGGAATCCTGTCAAATTGTTTTCATGACATCCTTTGGCAAGTGGTTTTTAACTTTACTTTCTCCCTGAAAGTATTTTTTGTTAACTTTTGGCTTGTCTCCCTTCACTTTGTTGAATGCCCTCTGCCCCTTGAAGCACAAGACAAGCAAAGACAGATCTTGTTGATGTGTAGCTCTGGGTTATCCAGCATTCTGCACACTTGATGCTTTCTCCAACAGACAAATGATTCTCTGAGAACTTGGTTACCAATTGAGATTATTACAAAGGTAGGTGTCAAGAGAGGAGCTGGATACCAACATTATCTAGGGGATCTGATCTGTAAGATTCTACTGATGCAGAAGCCACTTCTGAGGGACAGAAGCGGATAGAAAGATGGGCTTGATGTCCAGCCTAGAGCCCTGCTCCTGGTACATTCCATCAGCTGCTCCTTGACTAGAGGGGCTCCTCAGCAGCTCTCTACAACCTGTACATGCTTCATCTGCTGGGGGGAGGATGGGAAGCAACACCTCTTGTAACAAGTGCCACCTTTCCTCCCCCCCTGTTGTTTATTAGTGGTGAGGGCAATATAATTCCTCTGCTGTATATAATTCCTCTCCTATAATGCTTCACACTTGACTCCCCGTGTGAAGTGGTCAGGACCTGCATCTGGAAATTGTGCAGTAACACTTGCTACAGCAAGAATATTTATTTATACCAGGTTTGTGCCCCAGTCTGCCAGATGGTACAAGGAGTAAAGCAACTTCAGCTATCTTCCTTACAGCCTTACTCCACCATATTGACACTTCTTCAGGAGGTTTGCTGAGGTTTTCTTTGGCTCAGGTGATGAAGATTGGCTGCAGTGGTGTTTTTGTTTGGAGGATGAGGGAACCTGTCTGAGATCATGTCATCGTGTGTGTTGGCACAGAGATAATTTACCAATTTGTGTTGAAAAGATGGGCCAAAGACAACGTGAAGCTGCTACTGGGCATGATTGCAGAAGATAGAGCTTGTTTACTCCCTAATCATCTTTGGCCATCATAGTGATCATTGCCTGGAGTTGGAGACCTCTTTCTTTCTACACACTCTCATACACCAGGTTAAATGCTTGGTTTTCCCAGTTCCCTCTGAGTTCAGTCTTTCAAATGATCCTTAAGATATTTTTAAAAGTCAGTTTATTTTCCCATGCAGTCATTCTGGGACAAAATAACTGTTGTGAGTGCTCGGGGTTGTAGTGAGGGGACGCAATCCCAAAGTGGACTTTGGGGGAGGTTTCTGGGTGCAGAGAACCCGCACTGTTCCATTGACCTTTCTCTCAGGTGGGTCCCCAGCCAGCAAGGTTAAATTTGCAGCAATCCAGGCAGGATTTTTCCGTGTCACAGAGGGAATGAGGAGGAGCTCTCAGCTCTGAGCAGATGACTCAGTGGCCCCAGTGCTGAGTTAGACCTCTCATTGTAGCCATTGCAGAGGCACGCAGTCCACACCCAACCTCATCCTCTGCCCACACAGATGTGTCATCTATCTGTGCATGACTGACGTGCTCATATCAGACACATTTCCCTGCCAGAATGCTGGGAACTGTCCTAAAAGGTTATTATCTTCTCCTAGCTCTTCAAGTATCTCCTTTCTGATCACTCTGTCCCCTCTTTGGATGTGATATCTTCTAGGAGATCTGTCTGTGCATATAGATCTGTATAGAACTGTATTTGCAAAGCCATTTGTGACTCATGTCAGTCTAAGGACAACCAGTGGGAGGGACCCACTGAGCTAAAACAATGTATGGGATAGAAATGGATCGCCTTGCTTATTTTGGATAAAAATATTGTCTCTTAATGCTGAGTATTCCAGTGGAAGATTAGTTTGGATTAGTGGAATTGATCAAGACATGTGCTTGTTATTTCCATGAATAGCAGAGGATTAAAATGTGGCCATATCTGGCATCTCATCCATATGCAAGTCCTGCTAGAATCAGTGTAATTCTCTGAAACTTAGAGCTATGGAATTCATTCACCTTCACCACACTGTGTAAAAGGGGCTGCAAATTCATTCAACTGCTGGGAAAAAGTGGCTTTCCCATCTAAAGGTTTGTGAACACGTGTATATTTATTTATTTATATTAGAGATGTAGCCTTCCAGGGCTTTGGTCAGGGCTTGAGTGTGTGCATTGTGCCTATCTCTGAGATTAGGAACTCTAAGCAAGGTCCTCTGTGGTTTCTTGGGGTTTTTTTTTTTTTTGAAAGTGTAAAGCCTCAAGCCATCTTTCAGAGCACAGGAGAGCTGGGCTTTCCTAAGGCAAAGCATAATGATAGCTTGTCTCAAAGCAAAGGTGGAAGCTAAGGCATGGCTCGTGAGGAGAAGGTAGTTTTTAAGCCATCCTCACCAGAAGGGAAAGATGATCTGGCTGGGAAGAGTTGCTCTAGGTGCTGCTGACAGACCAATTGCTTCCTAATGCTGAGCAGCCTGGAGCTGGAGGGAAGAGATTTCTCTGTCTGGGGAAAGAAGGGAATAGAAACAGAGGGAAAATCAGTTTTCCTGTTCTCCTTTCCCCCCTCAGGGGATGGGAGGGGTTAATGTCTTCTTCAGAAGGGATACATGGAGGCATGGTAGAAGACCAAAGTTTAGAGCAGCTATCATGACATTTCTCTTGGTTCCCTTTGACCCCCAGCCCCAAGACTTCCGCTGTGAACTGAAACCAGAAGATTTCACAGAGTCCTGCTTATGGACCAAGTCATGGCTGAGTCACATCCTGCCTTACCTGACATTGCACAAATGGTGCAGAGAAGCACAGGGTGCTGTGACTCCTCTCTGGTAATTGAAATGAGAAGGATGGTTGCTGGCGTGGGTTTCCCCACACGTGGTACAGCAAAATGCTTCCCTGCACAACTGTCAGCAAAGGCTGGTGCAGAACAAAGGAGGCACAGGCATTAATCTGGGATAATGATGGACGAGAGGTGGCAGGAGGAGCTGGGAAGATTTGAGTCTTGTACCTTGGGACAATTTTTACTGGAAAGCCAGGAGCACAAGTTTGACTAGTTCCCAAATGAGTCTGAATTGTCTGGCTGGTGTTTAAGAAGCAACTTAGAGTAGGAATGGCAGCAACACAAAGGAAAAGAGGAAGATCTTTATCAGTCCTTTTTACTTTAATTTTTATGTATAAAAATATTTAACTATAACTGTCTCAGCTCACATCAGGCTGTGTTTTTAGTCGCTGAGTTAAGACACTGTTACATGGGAACAGGAACAAGTAAGAGCAAAGCATTTGGTTCCACAACGTCTGCAAATGCAAGAAGAGATTTGGTTCAACATGACATGGAGCATTGGTTGGTGGGTTTCAACCTGGGACTGTCACTACCAGCAGCCTGTGACATTTAGGGTTTGAGGTACATTCTTTGGGTAACAATTACAAATAAAAAGCAGCCAAAAGGTTTCCCTCACAAATCACAGTTTTTCTCCCATCACCTCCAACTGCTTCATGTAGGAACAGGCAAACTTAGTGCTGGTGCAAAGCCCCATCTGACTGAGTTTCACCTGACCTCCTCCTTCTGCATCCATGACCATGGCAACCTCTTTCACACCCACACCCCCTTTCTCCATTTCCCCCACTGCCCCTTTCAAGTGTCCTGGTGCTATATAAAGCATCTGCTAGTGTTTAGTAACTTTCTGCACCTGTAGTGCTCTTGGTTTAGGACATTGCAGCACATTTCCCTCATGCATGTGAAGATAGAAATTGTGCCCCCAGGCTGAGGGCTGGAAAATATTCAGGAGCTTCAGTAGCACCATTTGCAGATGGTGTGAAGGGAGCTGCTCTCGAGGCATCTTGTCAGTGTCAAGGCTGAACATTCATGGTCCAAGCTGAAGGAAATTCCTTGACACCCTGATAAGAAACCAGCCTGTTCCTGTTGTCTGTGTGCCAAGGGAAGCTGTTTCTTGGTTGATGAATAAGGTATGAAGTGTAAACTTCACATGGAGACTCATGCAATTACCTTGGGTGTTTTCAGGAGAAGGGGGATTGAGTGTTCCTGGTCAGCTTGCACCCAGATGTCAGCACATAGGTTGGGATTTCTTTTTTGAAGGATGCCATACAGGCTTGCTCTTGGTTGAAACTGAAGCAGAGGTTGCTGAAACTCTCCTTCTCACCCCAAATTTAATTCCTAAAAATGCCTTTTTCCCCCCCAACGCAGAAAACCCATGGCCCCAGTAGCTGTGGTGGTCATGCATGGGACATCTCAGCTCTGTGCCAGCACAAAGGTGCCCCAGCAGAGCTCTGCATCCTCTCCTGCACAAAGAATCTTCTCTTCTAGCAAATGGGTTTGATGCAAGGATGCTTTCCTGGTGGCTCTTCTGGTTCAGGACTACTCAATCTCTGACTCAAGCAGGGTGGACTCTAAGGGTTTGAGACAGGTCTCCTTGTCTGGCCAGCTTGACCCAGCCTTTCCCAACCCATATGCCCATGCCATCCACCAGCCTTCATGGTTTAGCTTGGAGACTTGTCCAAGATTACGTGATAAACCTGAAGCAAAGCCAAGATCTGAATGTTTTGGATCCAAGCAAGTTCTGAAACCAACCTCCTTCCTGTGAGTTTTTCCTCTTTGTGGAGGGGGTGAAGGAAAAAAGTGAAGTTGGTGCTTTTAACACACAATATCTGCATGTGCTTTGTTGTGGGATACGTGGTGTTGTGAATCTGGATCTTTTTGTTAAGGCAAATCTGTCTTTGAACTCAATATTAAAGACTACAAAGAGGTTATAACTCTTGTGAGGACAAAGCAACTCTCTTGAAAAATATTATGCCCATTGTTTTTGCAGATGGGATGATCAAGAGGACTCTTGGTTCTGATCTGTCCTGTTGTTTTTTCTGTCCTGCTGTTCTAAATGGCTGATGGAAAAAAGGAGTCAGTACAACCAAGAGTCATTGGTAGCATCATAAAACCACCACCTTAAGGACTCAGCATATTTTCCTTCCACCCAAAAGGATGGACTTCAGAATCTTTAGCCTGATGCCACAGGTCTGGTTTATTTACTTTAAGCAATGTATTTAGGGCAGGAATAAAGTGCTGGGAAGTTTATAGCATGTTACTGAGGGCCAATGCTCACAGAATTATCATCTCAGACATGTTGGCAAAGAAAAAAGCCCTCAAAGTTCAAGACAAGCTTTATGATGCTCAGTCTTCTTATTTCTAGAAGCTGGATGTCCAAAATCTGTCCATCTGGTGAAGTCAGTGGCTGAAGGAGTTGTGTATGACCAGGCAGCTAGAGGATGGGCTCCAGGTTAGGCTCAGCCATTGCAGAGGACCTTTGGGATCTCATGGAGTCCTGCTGGATTTTGCTTGGGGAGTGGCTTGCCCACACACAGCATAAACTCCTGCAAAGGGTCATGTTTTGTTTTCCTTTCTTTGGTCTTAATTAATTCAAATGCCCAACAACCAGATGCAAGAAAACATATGAAAGATCCATCAGCTGCACTCACTCAACAGATGGAGAAATTTCCTAATCCAGCTCTCCAGTGCTCTGGAAGCATCTCCAAACACTCTTGGAAAAGAAGATTTATCACTCTTAAATCAGATACTAAAAAAAGGCCCTCAAAAGAGGGGAAAAAACCCAAACCAAACAAAAAAAGGACATTTTTTAGGTGTGCTTTATGGATCTTAAGAAAGAACAGGGCAGACCTCTTGATTTTTCACCTTAAAAATCACTTTTAGGGACGTGGGGAGTGTTAGAAGTAACGAACCAAAGGCTTAAACTTAACCTGTGGACACAGCAGTAACTTCACACAGAAATGTCCTTGTTTCATGAGGGTGAAGTGAAAAATGGAGAGGAATTAATCCCCTCACCTTTGCAGCCACTTGCAGCACAGTTTCCACTTGCAACATAAGCAGTGACCACTCATAAGATTATTTTTTTAAGCTCTCAATTATAATTTTTGGGTTCTGTTAAGTAGCTAAACCCAAGTTATGGTAAGAAGTGTGTATGATCTCATGTTGTACCAGCATCATATTTGACTCACTGTTAGCACATGGAGGAGCAATCCCTCTGCTTTTTAAGGTAGGAAATAATCAGGTTGAAATTTCAGATGGAGAAAAGTTCAGTATTTGAGCTATTTTCTGTCCACTTTAATGTTTTTAGTGGGACTGATCAGCATTAAGGATCCGAAACCGCTTTTACCTTCACCAAATGAAAAATAATTCCCTTAAATTAGTGAAATAATAACATTTTGAAATAGAAATTGATGTTAGAATGAGCTGCATCAGTCCTTAATTTGGTATTTGAGGAAGGAAGGATGAGGGATCAGAATGAAGAGCAGTGGCACCTCTTTATTCTGTAGAAATTTTCACACATTCCCTTACTACAAATATTCTGAGTTGAGGGTGTATTTATACATTAGGCTGCTCTATTCAATGAAGTAACTCATGCAAATAGAGAGAAGTGTGTGCATAAGTGTTTTCCAGAATTGGGACCTATATGTTACAAAGAGTAGGCTTCAGTCATTCTCTGCCACTTGTGATATGAGATGTTTCTTCAATTGTGATGAGCACTGAAACCAAATCCTAAATAGACAACTTGTAGACTGGAGTAGCTTCAATGAGCTCTTCAAACCTCTTATGTAGTAGTAAAAAAATGTAGTATTAAAAGCTATTTTAGATCACACTATGGGTGTGACCCAAGCTAGCAAAGGCAAAACTCACTTATTCTCCAACAAAACAAATGATGCTGGGAAAACAGCTTCTTCTGGCTCAGTTTAATGGCTTCTCAAGTGAAATTGGTCCTTTTGAGGGCAGGTATTGAAATGCAAGTAGAACCTCAAAAGACTTCACTGATCTGGAAGACTTTTCCTTCCCAGAAAGGCAAATTTCCTGCCTTTTTACCTTCAGGCTGCTCAAATCCTAAACTGAACAACCAGCTGTGGGGCACCAGGTGGTAGCCAAGGGGGTGAGAAGGGAGCAGGGCTGCCCCACTCATCCCCAGCCAAGTGAGAAGAGGATGTGCCTTGGCTGTGCTCTCCTCTCTGGAGACACGTGGGCTGGACTGTTGGCCATGGTAATGTGTCTTCTCCTTGGTTCTAGATCCTCAAGTCATTGCTGCATTGCTTGGGTGAAGTATCTTGTTGGTTGGGTTTCTGAAGTGTCTGGGTCTTACCCTGTTTATGGGTCAAAATATATTTTCCATGATGCCATTTCTAATTAGTTGTATACAAACAGTGCTCATAAGTCCCTGTCTTGGTGTCCCTTTCTCAATTATAGACATAATTACCTCACTTTCCCTTCATTTGTACTCAATGGTTACGTCTTATCAACAAGTACCTGGCAGAGGATTGAATATATTGATATTTATATATAGGCAATGTCAGCTGGCATGCAGAACAACACAAGGAGGAGTAATATGAATATAGAAACAAATAACCTGTGTTGTTCCACGTTGACACGTGTGTGACACTAATCCAGAATCTCCTGCCAGAGCCAAGTGAAATATGTCTTGAAGCACTGGAGGTTTCCTTCTGGGACTGCTTGTACACTGTAATTTCTGCCTCTCTGATGGACAGAAAACTCGACTGATTTATTAGCACCAGTGTTGATGGCTGAAGTGGTATATGCATAAAAATCATTGCTTTTGCAAGATGTATTTTCTTGCATTTTCTACCATGTCCTTGATTCATTCAGAGAGACCCTTTAACATTACATTTTTTAATTTATATATATATAAATATATATATTTCAAATATATAATATTATATGATATATAATATAATATAGATTTCAAATATATAATATAATATTATATGATATATAATATAATATAGATTTCAAATCTATAATATAACATTATATGATATATAATGTGATATATATTTCAAATATATAATATAACATTATATGATACATAATATGTTTCAAATATATAATATAACATTATATGATACATGATATATGTTTCAAATATATAATGTAACATTATATGATACATAATATGATATATGTTTCAAATATATAATGTAACATCATATGATACATAATGTAGATTTCAAATCTATAATGTAACATCATATGATACATAATGTAGATTTCAAATCTATAATGTAACATCATATGATACATAATATAATATAGATTTGAAATATATATATATATAAATTTTAACTACTGATAAGTAGCAACACTGATTTTTTTCCTAATGCAGATCACAATCTATTTATAGGGAACCTTTGCTGGAAAAAGCTGCTCCCATAATCATAGGCTGATTCCCTAAACTGCAGAGTGTGTGCAAATAATTTCTGATTATTTGGCTTTTCTTAGTCGTGGAAACCAGAGAATGAGTGGTAGAAGTTCATGAGGAAGTGCTAAAATCTATGGCCAACACAGACAGTCATAAAATGAACTATTTACTCCCTGAAAATAAATCAGGGTGGAAACTTTAACATATTTTTTAGAAGTTATATATTATATTTGCTAATATGTTTGCTGAGGGTAAATATTCTCTGCCTGCCCAGATATTTATTTACCTTCTCCTATGGTGTCCCCTTAGATTTTTAAGGTGGTGTTTTTGCACCAGCAGATTAATTCACTGGTTTTGCCTCTAAAATATGGATATCTGGGGGGGGATTTCACATAGACCTCAGTATTTCTGAAGTGCTGCTGTAGTTTGGAGGCTTTGTTAGTTAAAAGCTTTTTGTGGCTTGTAATTCTTGGAATATAAAGAACTTTTATTGCTGGGTAAGGACTGGGATGGGGATGGGAAGGGAGAAGTGAGGGCTGAGGTTCCTGATACCATGATGTTGCATCTAGAGGGGTCAACAGAAGCCCCCCATGGCTGGTAGAGTCACGGGAGCAGCAGAGTATTATTATGCCTGGTTTACAACTGGAAAACTGGAGGAAAAAGAGATTTAGGCTTAAATTTAGGCTTGAATTTCCTTACTGTGTCCAGTCCCCTGGTCCTGCTGCCTGCTACAGCTTGATCTGAGCTGTTTCTGAGCCTTGCAACAGGCAACCACGCTGAGGAAACACCTGGCAAGCAACTGGGAGCTCATCATCCCATCCTGGGAAGCTCTTTGTCCAGGCTGGGACTTGTGTTGCTTTCCCCCCAAGTTAGGTGATGGCCACTAAAAAATTCAGCGCTCAGAAACACGAGCCCTGGGACTTCATCAGGAGATAATTGTCTGTAAGGCAGGTTCTGAAGCATTTGTGTAATGGTGGTTTCTGTTTGGGGATACTGGAATGGCACAGAAATGAATATTTGGCATTTGTCACTTGCACAGGAGCTGCTGGCAGCAGGTAGCGTGTTGGTAAAGTTGAATTTCTTCATAGTAACTGGTATGGGGCTGGGTTTTGGGTTTCTGCTAAAGTGTTGGTAGCACAGGGATGTTTGAGCTGGTGCTGAGCAGCTTACACAGAGTCAAGGCTTTTTCTGCTCCCCCTCCCCACCAGTGATCAGATTCGGGGGGCAAAAGAGGTTTGGGGGTGACACAGCCAAGACAACTGACCCCAACTGCCCAAAGGGATGTCCCAGACCATAGGACCTCATGATTGAGCAGCTGAGTGATGCTTAGCTGCCTACTGAGGGTTTATCAATCAAAAAATCATTTATCTATCTACTTTTTCAAGTTCATAGAAGTAATCTAGGAACATTGCAACTTATCAAGCAATGTAATTGGGTGTGAGCTTAATTTTAAGTGTGTTAATTATCTTTGTAAATGTATATATATGGTGAGGGACTTTTTAGGCTGTCGGGTAGTGGTAGGACTGGGGGGAATGAGTCAAAACTAGAGGTGGGGAGATTCAGATGAGACGTTAGGAAGAAGTTGTTCCCCATGAGGGTGGTGAGACACTGACACAGGTTGCCCAGAGAGGTGGTTGAAGCCCCATCCCTGGAAATTTTGAAGGCCAGGCTAGATGGGGTTCTGAGTAACCTGGTCTAGTGGGAGGTGTCCCTGCCCATGGCAGGGGGGTTGGAACTAGATGATCTTTAAGGTCCCTTCCAACCCTGACAATTCTATGATTCTATATTTGCAGTAAACTCCTTACTTTGTAAATTAAAAAAAAAAAAGGATCTGAAATTACTTTGCAGGCTCCCCAAATTGGTGATTAGAGAAGGATAAGCACAGTGCTTGTGGCTTCAAAGGTCAGTCCTGCTGGATTGAAGTGACTGATGGGTTCTCTTCACCAGAGGTACAATTTCCCCCTGAAGAAATATTTTGTAAAGACCAACACTGGCTAGATGGTGTTTGTGAGAGAGTCCAAAGGGAATTACAAGCAGGTTGTTGGGGTTATCATTTACTCAGTGGTTTCTGCTGATGTTGTAGCACAGAGATCCCAGAGCATTTCTTCTTAGCATGTGATAAATTGTGCACCAGGTGAAGGTGTGAAAGGAGTGAGGGCAGCCACAGTGCTGACAGAAATGTTGTGCTACTCCTGCTCTGAACCTGCTGGTTCTCTGCCAGCAGCCACCAGCACCTTTGCTGTGCTCTCCTTGGCCTGTGAAAACACGTCTGGGCACTTTAGTGTTGAGGTGCTGTGGGCAGCAGGTCAAGGGAGGTTCTTCTCCTCTGCTCTGCCCCAGTGAGGACACGTCTGGAGTGTTGTGTCCAGTGCTGGGCTCTCCAGTTCAAGAGAGACAAGGAACTAATGGAGAGACCATCAGAGGCTGCAAAGATGCTGAGGGGATGGGAGCATCTCTGCTGAGGACAGGCTGAGAGCCCTGAGGGTGTTGAGCTGGAGAAGAGAAGCCTGAGAGGGGATCTGATCAATAGCTAAAGGGTGGGTGTCAAAAGGATAGGGCCAGACTCTTGTCAGTGGTGCCCAGTGACAGGCCAAGGGGCAACGGGCACCAACTGGAACCCAGGAGGTTCCATCTGAACAGGAGGAGACATTGTTTGGTGTGAGGGTGTTGGAGCCTGGCCCAGGCTGCCCAGAGAGGTTGTGGAGTCTCCTTCTCTGGAGAGATTCCAAACCCACCTGGATATGATCCTGGGCACCCTGCTCTGGGTGAGCTTCTGGACAAGATGACCTCCAGAGATCCCTTCCAATCCCTTCATTTCTGTGGTTTGGACGTGCTTTAAGGAGCTACCAGGTACATGGTCACAAATAAAACAGTTTTTCTTCTGCATGCCAAGAACAGTAGATTTTTATGGCTATGTTTGCAAGACCCTTATTGTGTCCCAGCTCTTCCCACAGCCCAAGTGATTTCCAGTAGCTGATACAACACAAAATACCAATTTATGTGAGTTGTTTTGATCTCTCCCAGATCTGTGGTTGGTGGCAGGAGCCCATCAATACAGTTGTGCTACTCTGAGTGATTTTCCTTGCATCTCTCTCTAAATTCCTCCATCTTTGGATTAAAAATAGAATAAAATTAGATAAACTATTCAGATATCTTGCATAGTTAATGTAGTTCCTCAGTTATGCCTCTTGTGCTGGGAAAAAAAAGCAGGAGGGAAAATGGAAAAAAAAAAAAGAAAGTGAAAACGACCAGTTTAAGACCTTTTAAGTTGTTTGTTTTGCTTTGTCTGTACAGTAAATATAAATATTGTGTTTAGTTATGTTATATAAATACAGTAAGTAACCGAAGCCCACCCCTAAGTCATGCAAAACATTACATAAGATGAAATATCTGGTGGGATCTGAAAGAAGTTTTTACACTGTTTTTTTTGACTGACAGAAAAGTCACATCCTTTGTTTTTGCTGAACTCTTGCAGGACTTCAAGCCAGTTTAATGCTAATGATTCAGCTGTTACCCAGCTAAAGAAAAGAGGCTGATGAGGTTAAGTGAGGCCACAGTCAACATCAGTTAATGCAGTGGGGAATGTGTTGCCTCATTGGTATTAAAAAGGAAAAACAAGGTCTGGCACTTCCACTTAAAAAAAAAACCCACCAGAGTGTTCCCCACCCAAACAAACAAAATCATTCCCCGGAAAACCCAAATAAAAAGAAGCTCCTGAACTCGAAGAAAATCACTGCTCAGGCACTATAATGTCTCCTCTAAACTCAGTGTTTATATATCTTTGCTTTCCTAATCTGGTCAGTCACACTCTTTAAGATGAAGCTCCAAGTCTTCCCATTCATGTTTGGATTCCTGGGACTGTTGTGGCTTTGGAAGGTCTTATTGCTGCATCTTTGGCTCCTCTTCAATGAGCAGATGTTGACCATGAATGAAAATGTTGATTTTACAGCTCACATCTTTATCAGTTCTTTCTGCTGGCAGCTTCTTGGAAGGCTGCTTTGGAAAGGAAAGGAGCCCTTTCAAGCTTTTATTGCCTTTGGCTCATACAGGTGGTTCTTTTTTTGCTGGTCCTGGTTGAGTCATAACAAGGAACAAACTTCCCAGGGAGATGGTGGAGTCACCATCCCCGGAGGGGTTCTAAAAGCAAGTAGATGTGGTGCTTCCAGACATGGTCTAGGGGTCAGGGAGGAGTTGGACAAAGGTTGGACTTGATGATCCTGGAGGTCTTTTCCAACCTAAATGATTCGAAGGAATGTGCCATTGGTCTCAAAACTGTTGAGTTCAGTGGATGTGCAATCAGAGCAGAGCAGCAGCTGGAAAAGTGGTGGCAGATACTACCTGGATCTGGAAACCAAGGCCAGATTTTGGAATTGGGGTTTTGAGGTTGTTTTCTGAGAGGTACAATGACTAGATACAAGACCTGAGCTACCTGCATGAGCTCAGTGGGGCTTTATTTTCAATACCACAGAGTGCCATGGAGCAGGGGAGTTTGGGCATGGTTTCTGCCATGATATAGGGGGTGTTTAAGCAGGGCTGGCCTCAGGAGGAGAGGGGGTCACTGAAATCTCAGCCTCCAGTGGCCCTGGCAGCCCGAGGAGGGCACCGACGTGGAGGAGCCATGGCAAAGGTCAGCAGGCTCTCAGCAGCAGCAGAGCCTGGGCAAAAGCTCAGCCCTTCCTTCATTCCTCAGCAACCCAAGTGACAATGAAGCCTTTTTCCACAGGGAATTTGTGGCTCTGTCCACTGTCCATTGTGTTGGTTTCAATGAAACTTAAGCACGTACTTAGAATTAAGCGCTTCTTTTCCTGGTGCCCTCAGGAGAGAGAGTTTCCTCAACTGGGGGCAAACATGTACTTTGTACGGGGCATCTTCTGACCCAGAAGGTCAATTAAAGCTTCGGAGGGAGGCTGAAGGGATATTTTTAATTGTTCAGAGTCTTGGTTTGTTTTCAGGCTCAGTAAAATAATCTGAGCGTGTGGTTGTATAAATGCATGAGAGAAAAACTGGCCAAGGAAGGAGTTTGCTGTTCACCATGGTTCAGGTCTTGGGGTTGCTGAATCAGACTGGGTTTTGCCATGGATTTCAGTGAATGCAGTGACAATCCATTTTGGAATGACTAATTTTTTTTCCCCACCAAAAATCCCCCTCCCAATTTTACTTCCCTACTTTTTTTCCCAAAGTATAAAATCAAGGTATTTTTGCTGAAGTGATATTTAACTTGTAAAGTTATTGTATGATTACTTAATGGTTATAACCTCAGAGTAGATGATGATGTCCATCCTTATTAAAATCCCAGCATGGGGAGTGAGGCACAAGTGGGACCCATCCTAAACCCCAGATCACAGAAGCCTTCCTGAGTCTGGCAGCTTTGGTGGTGTAACCTTCAGGTTAGGAGTATTCCAAATAGTTGTCACTATCTGGAGCTATGAATTATCTACTTCTGGAGTACTTCCATAAACCCACATCTTTGTCGGTGTTACTTTATCTGAGCTTAAACTAGTTTTTCTTGTTCTTCTTTGTTAGCTTTTTTTTTTTTAATACGATATAAAGTTGTTTTCCAAAAGATCAAGCGAAGGAGCAGAACTAAATCCTCCCCTTGCTCTATAGCAAGGGGTGCAGCAGCAGAAGACCCCCCCCATCCTGGTAGGTTTCTGGATTGATGCTCTGCAAGTCTCTGTGGTAAAACTGAAGGTATTAATGAGTGTGTGCAGATGGAAAATTCAGCTGTGCTCCCTCTCCTTTGTTACAGGAGGAAGCGTTTTCTGCTGCAGGCCTGAGAAAGGGCAGGCTGGCATGGAGAAAGAGGTAAGAGGAGAAAAAAACAGCTTTTCAAGCAGGGAAAAAACTTGAAGGGGCTATTCCTAGGCTTGCTATTTCATAATATTATTTGTAGTGTGATGGGAGGGGAGTCAGCAGACGTGTAGGCTCCTTTCTATCCCTGGCAAGTCAAGGGGGTGATTAACGAGAGGAGCAGACAATGTAATGGTAGGAGAAGGCCCACAGAAGTTAAACAAAAGTGCCTTCAGAATTTCGAGAATTCCCATGATCCATAGTAGGACCTCATTGTGCTTGTCTACTGTTTCTATTTTTGATTAGATTTATAAACACAGCAGCACATATTTTCATGTGGCTCGTAGCCCCAGGGCAGAGGGAGATTGACTGCGCTGGAACTGTGAGGCTGGTGGATTTCGGGCAAGGGATGGAGTGAAATAAGTAGTGTAATTGTTTTTGTGGAGTGACCGTGGGACCTCCTCTGTTCTGAATTACACATGGTTCAACCCTTTGACCTGACCAACCTCGGCAGTGCCTGGTAGATCTCCTAAAGCTGTGCTGAAAGGTCCTATCAGTGACATGTTGGAACGTTATCTGTCATGTGAGATGTGTGCCAACAACCCTATTAAACTACATTAATTACTAGTGAGGCCATGTTTGTGACAATCTCAACTTCACTGAACCCATCATCGTGTTCGTTATTGTTTAAGCAGGAAGTACAAATGGGGACAAATTACGATATCAGTATTTTCTTTAATCAATTGTGTGGTTTACTTTTTATTTCCCTTCTGCTTTTTTTCCCCCCCATGCCATTTTTGTTCTTGTCGTCAGCTCTGCAGCTTCAGTTTTTGGAGGGCTTTGCTATTTTAGGAGGCTACTTTATAGTGATTAATATACCAGTGAAATAATTTCTTTCAATGCAATTGTAAACGATACCATAGTTGACTGAAAGTGATTCTGTGAAAGTATTGTGGTTTTTTCTAGCAAGAAGCAAACAAGGTGGTTCATGGAGGGCTGAAAGATCACACGTGGGTTATCTGCTTGATGGACACCTTCAGTGCTTTATGCTCCAGTTGATGCATCTTTACAAGGCAAGGCTTAAACCCTTGTGGATCAGAAGTCAAGCACTTTTTCATTCATTAAAATGAGAATTTTCTCAGAGTCCTGACCCAAAAGTGTACTGTGAGTCCTCAAAGGGCAACCCAGCCTGTAGGAATTCAGAAGGATTCTTTGCATGTGGTTGTTTTCTGAAAGAATTCTGATTTTTTTTTAGGGGAAAGTGCTAAAAGCTCTGCCACGTGCTCCTGCACGGGCAATGTAGAGGTTCAACCATGCCTAGCTCTGCCCAGTATCACATTAAACTGGTCACATGGGGTTCCATCTCCCACCTACACACCAAACTGCTCCTTTGCTGCTTCTCCCTTTAGCTTTAAGCCCAGAAGAGGCTTCAGCAAAGCGGGCGTTCGTTTATTTTTATTTTTAATTGCTGCCGAGTCAGCTAAAAACCCCTCATTTGACCCTCCTAAGTGTCATTCCCATTAGCAATGAAGAGTTTGCTCCCTGCAAAATCTAGCACGGAGTGCTTAAAGCAGACAGGTGCAAATTACAGGCAGCTTCTCTTTGGCTGCCATCCCTTAAATAGAGAAAAGTAATAGGCTGGGAGAAAGGAGAAGGTTCCAGCTGCATGAAGGGAAAGCCTTACCAGGGACTCAGCAGCTGGCTGCAAGAATTAAATGCTGTAAATACCAGCTAACTGCACATTCACAGAGGAATAGGTTTTTTTTTTTTTCAGTGAGGCTCCATCCCTTTGTATGCAAGAGGATCATTCTCTGCAAACCCTGCTCTGCTTCATGTGGAAAGGCTGATGCTCTCGGTGAAGGGAATGAGAACAGAAGCCAACATACCTGGTCCTGCTTACCATCATTACCCTCCTTAGAGCATTTCAGACATTATTAGGTTCCTGGAGCCCTACCAGATTGATAATATTTCCAGCTACTTCTCTTTTGGCTGGCTTCAAACAAGGCCCCAAAGGAAAAAAAAAAACCCCAAACCCAACAACAAAACCCAAACAAAACAACCAACCCACAAACAAAACCGTGGATGAATCTGCTGAGCTAGTTTGCTGATGTTAGAAACAGTTGTTCATATTAGGAACACCTAATTTAATTTCATGAAAGAGACATAACATGCCAGTATGTGTATGAATCTAAGGTATGCATTTCCTAAAAGGAACTAAAACTCTGTCATTCCAAAGTTGCTCTTCTTTTTGACTTCCAGCTTGCGTGGGGACTGCTGTCTGGAAGCAGTAACTTTAACTTTAACTCTAAGGCTGCTGATGAGGTCTGTCTGTGTGATCTTCGGAAGCAGATAAGGGGAGGGAGACAGCTCAGAGCAGAGCTTGTTTACAGCAGGACAGAAGAAAACAGCGAGACACAAATGAGGGCTGACGGTTTCATGAAGCACAATTGGTTGATCACAGATTCAATATGACTGCCCTGAACTGAGCGATGATCCGTACAGTATGCAAAATTCACTTTCTTGCTGGTCTGTGCCCACCAGCCTTCCAGCAGCTTTCCCAGAGCCCCTCAGCCACGGCTTTGAGTGGAACCAGAGCTGAACGCAGCATTGTTGGACCCAATTCCTTTTGACAACAATCACATTCTTTTAAAAACTTCATAGGTTTTAGTTGTCACTGGTTATAAATGAGGGTTTTTTCCCTCGCTGCTGCTGCTGCGGTTGCAGCAGTCGCTGCTTTCCAGCAGACCCCAGTACGGAGGGTTCTGGTAGTCCCAGTTTTCCTTTGTTTGGATTGGGTTTTAATGGTGATGACATGCCAAAAAAAAGGCATTTAAAGGCTTAGGTCACTTTTTGAGTGACGTGGTGATTAGTCTACGTTGTGCTCAGATGCTTCTAATTCCCCTTTGCCATACTGCCTTTAAAAAGGCTTTTTTTGTGTGTTAAGAAGTCTTGCCTTTTAACTTTTCTTCTTTGTCACCAGCTTTGGTGGAGCTTTGAGGTTCGGATGAATTAGCAGCAGCAGCATCACCCTTTAAACTTGATTTTGCAAGCAGAGGACATCCCCTTTCTATCTGCTGGATGTGGGTGAACAGGTCTGGCATGTACTGGTTGTGGGTGCCACTTGGACCACCTCCATTGAAGGTGTAAAGCTTTGTAGTACTTGAGCCTTGTCTAACTTTGGATTTTTTATAGAAATGCTTTTTTATGTTTATTTTTGGATAATTTTCTATAATTAGAATGGTGGTTTTCTGTATAGATGAGCGTTTAGTTATGCTCGTGCAACTGGACTTTGCCTACAAATACGACAAAGTTTTACTGAATTTCCTACTGGAAACCTCAGGTTTTCAGGTATATGTGAACTGATTAAAGAACGATGGCTTGAGCCATAAATTTGCATAAATACATAAATTAACGAGTAGTGACTAATGATGACATGAATATAAAATGCTACTGGATAATTTCCTGCCTATTCTCTCATGAGAAGGCAAAGAAGTATCTTAAAGGTAGGGGGGCTAAGGGAGGAAACCTGCAATGAAAGGGGGGGGAAAGTGTAATTTACACTACTTAAAAGTGCTCATGTGTAAAAAAAGAGAAGGATGAGGAAATTGGGTGGAGAAAGGTATGAAAGGAAAGAGTCTCCTCATTTCCTCTGAAGCACAAAGTGAGAAGAGCACGTGTTGGTTACACAAAGGCCACCACCAAAATACTTTGTTACCCTGGAAGAATCCCTCTTGAATTTTTCTTGATTTAATTTTTTTTCTTGATTGAATTTTTTTTTTTTTGATTGAATTCTTCATGATTGAAAATCAAGTGTTGTTTTCATGTGAGAAATATGAAATCATGAAAACAACCTCTTCAAAACCTGAGCACATTAAGGGACAAGGGCATAATTTCTTTTTAAGTTCTTTGTAAGTAAGTAGGAGTCACAAGCTGCTTAATAATACTAATTTGTGTTTGAGCTAAGTGCCAAAGAACAGTCTATTGTGGCCCTGAAAAAAATAAGATTTGATGCTAACTACACTGAACACTTAAAACCCAAACAAAACAAACACAAAATGAACCAGCCAAAACCCCAACAAACAAATCAAAAAAACCCCAAAACACAAACACAAAACCCCATTTCTAGCCATCAAAATTCACTATGTGTCTTTATTAGATATAGAGGAGGGAAAACACCCATTTTTAATTCTTATTAAATACCCTTTTTAAAATTCTTGTTGTGGAAGGACTTGGTGTTTTACAGGCTTAAAGTTGACTATGGCCAGTGTAGCCTAAAATTGATTTTTTGAGGAAAATCTGA
>VYZX01011176.1:39959-94959 GCA_013401335.1 Brachypteracias leptosomus | reverse complement strand
TTTGCTATAATGTGCTCTTCTGACCTCCTTGTTTTCTATAGCAGGAGAAGAGAGAGCAGCAGCAGAAGGCATTGAAAATCCAGCTTTTAACATCAGCAGCACAGATCTTTCAGCATATCAGCCTTCAGAAGAGGAAGTTATTCGACGTGACAAGCCAGATAGCACCCTTGCAGCTCACCAACAAAAACCCAGGCTGCAAGCCCATGCTGAACCAAGAGGTGAGACATCAACCCTGATTAGCTTCAAAGGCAGCGACAGCTCCTGTGCTCCCCCAGCCCAGCCCGACGTGTCCCAACAGGCATCCCAACCCTGCATGGGAAACCCAAAATGCTGCCAAAAACGTGGGCTGCCGAAATATTTAGAGTTGTGGGCTCCATCTCTATGTTCCAATTGATTCCCTCTAACAGGGGACCCACCAGCAGGTTGTGGGGAGCAGGTTTTTCTGGCAGCACGTCCCCATGGCCTGGGTTGGGTTGGGTTTTGGAGGCATCACAGCTGGTCCGAGCACACAGATGCTGCTCCCGAGCACTGAGTAGTTTTAAACAGCTTAGAGAGCCAAGATTGATTGTTGTCCTTAGGTCTCCCATATGCCCTCAGTCAATCAGCATCTTCCCTCTGCTTCGTCTTGCATTGTTATATTTTTTTTTTTTTTCAGCCAGTGTTGCTCAGATGCTTGGAGCAGAGACTCCTTGTCCAGGAGGAGAGAATCCTGGGTTTTAAGCTCAGATTTGATGCAGCACCCAAAAAAAGTCACTGCCTCGGGAAGCAATTTCTGTTTATTGTTGAGGTTTATTCAAACAAACTAGAAGGATCTTTACTGATGTCAGTTTGGCAGAGATTAGATATCTTTTAACCTATTTAATTGCTCCATTTTGAATTATTATTACTGCTGAACATTGCGACAAACGGTTATTTTTACTTAGTAATCCAGGGAGGAAAAGAATTTAAAGGCATCTTGTGAGCTCTATGAGGAAAACCTTGGGCCAGGATTTCATGTAAAAGCAAAAATGCCTGAAGTCAGACTCAAAATCTTCCCTAAATACCCATAAAAAAACCCCCAACCTTATTGGACTGTGTGGTCTTATTAATTTCAAGTGACCTGTGTGCATCCATGATATGCAACCAAGGCCTGAGACCTCCCAAGGTACCAAAGTGGCTTTGAAAAAGTCCTGGTCAGCCAGTATCCCCCATTAAACTCTCAAGTGGTTGTGCTGCTCACTGCCAGCTCAGGTATTTAGATAAGGGAAATTAGGAGAACTTCAGGCATTTGCTTTTAAAAGGTTGGACGTTGTATTAAGATTTTCTCCTGGTGGGACTGGAGAGTCCACAGCTCCTTGCAAAATGAGGTTTGTCTTTCCATTTAGCCTGTGCAGTGGCACACGGAGCAGGAATTCTTCAGCCTCCCCTTTGCAGCCTGTCAGAACAGTGATTAAGCAGACAAAGGGATTGATTGTTTTTTAATGAAATAGTCTATCTGGCAAAAAATGAAGTCGGGCTCACTGGAGACTCTCCGTGCTTCCAGTCGCCTCTTCAGAAATTCATGAATAGTTCCCTCAAGGAAACAACACTTTTTTAAAAAAAAAATAAAAAGCCTGAAATGTGTTTTTTAAACATTTTGATTTTTCATCCGAAGTAGCGTTTTGTTCAAGAAACCCTAAGTGAATAAAATCTCTGTGAGAGGAGGAGAAATTGTTAGGTTTGCCTGGAATGAGGTGCCTCAGTACACTGCTAAATGTTCTGTAATGGGAGAGGAAAGCTTGCTGAAAGTTGGATGATTTTTGTTGCCCAACACTGTCTCTCCCTCTTTGACCTTCTGTTCAGCCAGTTAACCAAAAGATCCATTATTCACATAGCTCTGCCTCTAAGTCACACTGCTAGTAAAAAAAATAATCATCCATTTATACCATCATAAGAAAGTCCAGATTGGAAGAGACCTCTAGAAATCACTTGGTCCAACCTTGCATTAAATTATTCTTAGCCTAACTTAGGTCAGGACTTGCTTGGCAGTCACAGGGACCAGTTCAGATTTATCAAGGGCTGCTAATGAAACAACAGCTTCAAGCTTGTCCCAAAACCTGGGTAAAAATTGAACTGAACCTTCTGGTGCCTCATGAGCTGATTTTCCCCCTTCCCAAGTGTAAGAATATTTCATTATAAAGGGAAAGGAGAAGCCAACTGCATAGATAAATGCAGTGTCACATGGATGTAGTAATGGTTGTATTTCATAGTCCTCAGTGAAGAGAAGGTCTTACAGGTACCTTACCCCTTCATGCACCAATCTCTTGTGGTTTAGGACTGCCAGAACCCAAGGGCTTGGTTCCTTGAGCCTTCATTCCTTTGCTTTATTCCATGTTTATAGCTACTTTACACAGTTACTGTCATTTCAGTGTTGAAAGCTACCACCATCCATCCTCCAGCACGGGGGAAGCTCTTCCACAGCTTCATCTCCTGCCTCACTTCTCAGGAGCCTCTGTGTAGTTTGCAAGAGAAGGTGGGGTTTTTTAGCACAGAAGTTTGTTTTTTTTTTTTTTTTTTTTTTCCTAGGAGGCAAGACTTGCACCCCACACTTGAAGCTATTTCTCTAGGAAGGGGTGCTCATCCTAGCCTGGCTTGTTGCCCCAGACTTTGCTATATTAATAAAATAATCCTTTTGCCACTTCATGCCAGGCTGCTTTACCTTAAGGGAGATGCCTGCCAAGCACAGCCTGCATAAAATAAACATGTTTTAGGCCCCCCCACTGCTCCATTTCACTTTTCTCCCCTTTCCATCCCCAGAAGCCAATAACATGCTGCTCCTTTTGGAGTTTCCTCCCCTCCCCAAGCGTTGGGTGCTCTTCCAGCTCTCAGCCCCCAGGCTCAGTTACTCAATAGGGAAATGGCATTTGTCAATTCTAACACTCAGCATTAAACTGTACAATTGGAAACCAGTTATAACCTTAAGCACAATTATTTAATGGCGGCGTTTAGCAGATTACAGGTTGGAAATGCTGTATAAACATCCAGGCTGGCTTTTCAGGCTATGCTCTGAAAGGTGCTGCCTTCCCATTATCTTCCTACCCATCACCCGTGTCCTTAATGGGAGCAAATAATAGCTACAGGGGTTGCTATCATCCCCTCCATCTTGGTCACAGCCTCTTCCTCGTCAGCAGTTGCTGGAGGGAAGTGTTCTCTTCAAAAAAAAAAAATTACCCCACCTACTTCTGAGATGTCTCCTCACACACCTCCACGCTCAGGATACCTGGAAGGAGTGTGAGCAGTCACCTGCTGGGGTTTGGCTGAGTCTGCACAGGAGGCTGCTCTGTAGAACACACATCACTTGGAGATTAAATAGTGCAGGGGTCCTTGATATTGCAACTTGTCTGCCTCCAAACAGCTCAACTCACAGGTATATTTGTCCTAGATTAACTTTTCTGTTCCCTTTCCTCTGATAACATCTCCTGAAAAGGAGAGTTTGTGAACTGATTGTTTCCACAACACTGATTAAATCCTTCAAGTTGGTTTGGTTTGGTTTTTTTGCAGAGGTTTTTTCATCTTTCCAACCCAACTGGTGGGGACTATTCTCTCTGCACTCAAAGTGCAAGGCTCCTGCATCCTTTGCTTGTGGGGAAACTGAGGCAGGGCATGAGGTCTTATCTTCAGTCCCTTTGCAGACCTGTGATGGAAATAGGAATAAAACCTCTGATAGGTCTCATACTGTCCTATTTCCCGCAATGGACAAAATTCCAAATTTTTTTGTGGTCATCAGCAGATTGTTGTTGAGGAACAGACCATTGAGTAACTCTTTCCATCATCACTCTTATATGGTGAAGACCTGATACTGCTGTTAAAAGTTATAGCGACCCAGGGGAACTGGTTGACTATTTAATCTCCTGTTTTTCAGCCAGCTAATTGCTTGCAGTAGCTTCTACCCTATTTTCTCTTCTTGATTCTGTGCTGATTGCTCCTATCACCTCCATTTCTTTCACATAGTGCTTGTGAAATGAAGGTCATCCGGCAGCATCTTTGGCTTTGCCAAATTTGTTGTTGAAAGCACTCAAAGTTTCCTAGTGACTAAATCTGACCCTTTCTTCCCCTCAGCAAATACTGAATTTTCATGGTGGCCCTCCCAACGGGAGGCTTAATATATGAATTTCTCTGAGATAAAATATTTGGGGTTTGATGACCCAAACCTGGAGTGACAGGTACCTATGTCCACCTCCATTGCCAGGCACCTGATCTCAAGGTGAGCCAATATATATATTTTTTCCTCTTTTCTCTAGAGGTGTTTAAAGCAAGAACACTCTGTAGATTGCCCACATGTTCAGGTTGGCCTGGTGAAATCTCTTCCCAGCAAAATGTGTTGATCCTGAGAAGAGCCCTGTGGGATGGCACAGTCCACATTTCTACAAGATAGGTAAAATTTCCAGCCCAGCCATACAGAAGGAATATGTCAGAACAGAGTAGACCCCGATCTTTCTAGGGTGCTGCCCATGCATGCAAGCCCCAGAATCCAGGCACGAGGCTTTTTGAGCATCCTCCCACTACATGGTCTACCTGGTGGTTGCTTAGATACCTCTGGAGACTGTGATGCTCTGTGGCTTTGGCATGGAAGATGAAAGAAAAGCTAATTGTGTTCTCCTCTATCTTGCACATGTGTACGAAGGCTATAGGCAATCTGACCCTAAATGTTGATAATTCAAGTTAAAACTGTCTCCAGATGACAAGAAGCATTTTTTTTTCCCCCCTCCCCATCATCCCCAATACACACATCTTGTTTCAAAACTAGATTATCTCCTAAAATCAGAAGCTCTAATTAATTCTACCATTTTATCTGCAACGGGCACCGTTAACATCTCATATCATGCTCCAATAAATTTGCCCACAGAGATTAACAATGTTTGGGGGGGGGGAAAAAAAAAAAAGGAGGGAAAGGAACCTCTTTCGATTGAAGACCAGAAACTATTCTTCTAATTAGCTCAGGTACAGCAATGGCATTAACATGGCTAGACTGCTACTGGAAGTCAATTAGTGTCTCTACGTGGTGCTCTGCTGCACCACCTCCTTGCTGCAGAGCTAGGGTGGATGTATCTAACATGGTGCTGGGTGTCCTACGGGGAAAATCCCCTTTAAAATAAAAAATAAAGCAGTTCTGCTCCTTATCAAGACATAGAGAGAAGCCTTTGCTAAGGAATGGTTGCTACCAAAGGTCGTTCAACTGCAGCAGGGCAAATAAAAAGCTCTTTCTTGATCAAGAGTGTAACTGGGGTGAGGATCTTGATTGGAAATATTCAGACAAAAAAAGGGCTTTGTGAAGGAGTTGTGTGGGGTATCAGCTTGATAAAAATATCAGCAAGTGTGTTGGATCCAGGTTGAAGGGTTTTGGACCTAATTTCATTCCAAAGAGATGGTAGATACCCACTGGAGGGAAAGTAAATGCAGGTGAACCAACCAGGCAGCTGCTGGATGTTTGTGCTGCACAGGAAAGAAATGGGAGCTTGGGATGCTGTTTGTGTTGTACAGAATGATTTGCATAAAGGATAGGACCAGAAATAAGAATGAAAATCAAAATTATACCCCTTTTTTTCCCCCCCCCCTTAAACAACAGCAAAGTTTCTATCTAATAATTCCAGTCCTGTGTATGTGGTTCCATGCTTCCTGATTCCAAGAGGGACTTGAAATGGAAATGCCAAAGCCAGTGTGCAGGGCATGATGGATCACCATGTATGCATAGGAATGAGAGGGTTGTCATTGGGAGTAATTTTGCGTTGAATTACACAATGTGTAATCCAATTGAAATCAGCAGAACGGCACAAGGTGTAATGTAGTGTGCAAAACGTGCCCCCTCGCTGGCAGTGCTGCCACCCCTCCTCTAACTCATCTGCTGCAATTGAATTTGTGAAAGGTAGAGGGAGAAGAATTGGGGGCGTTTTGTCATTGGGAAGCACTTTTTCCACAAGGTGGCTGGATGGATATTTTTAAGGTTAACTTATTACACTTGGAAATTGCTTTGTAATAGTGATGTAGGACCCTTGAAATGGGGCTTGTTGCTAGTGTGGGGTCAGGCTGGGAGCACTCACCACCCATTTTCCCCACTGACACATGTCCCATTATCTAATAGGGTTCCTAAATGAGCTCCATCATCATCATCACTAAATCTCTTTTTTTTTTCCTCACACCTTTGACCAACAGCATTTCCACAGGGCAAGCAGCAGGTCTCACACTGGTGTCCCTTGGCACAGTGCCCTCTGTTGCCTGCAGGAAAAAACCAAATAAATAGAAATAATTCCCATTCTGTTTGCTTAAACAGAAGTAAATATGGTAAGTCTTCCAGGAGTGGAGTGTGGGGAGGAAAAAAAGTGGGTGCCATGAGGGCAGGGGTCTGGGCTGCTCAGGTTCATGAACAGCCCCTTTGCCAACATCCCGTTGAAGGTGACAAGGGAGTTTATTCAAGGTTTGCAATAGAAAAATAAGGCTCAGTTATGGGGTTTAGTTATTACCTATGGTCTCCACTGAGGGTAAGAAAATGTTATAGGATACCTTTAAAACTTTAAAAACCAAGAAGTCATCTGGTGATGGTCATGGTGTGGTTTTGAGCTGTGTTTTCAAGATATAATTGACTGTCCAGTCACCTGCTTAATGCTCTTCAATTTGATGCCATTAGCACATAATTTTTCATTGAATTCAGCCTGGTACCCATGAAAATTTGAAGCTCTATGTAAAACACTCCATCCTCCCCCCCCCAGTGTATTTGGTGATAGTCTGGAATAACTTTGTGCTTCCCAGGAATCTTATCTAGATCTAAAATTTTAGATATAGAGCTGAAATAATCATAGAATCACTTAGGTTGGAAAAGACCTCTAGGCTCATCAAGTCCAACCTTTGTCCAACATTTCCCTGACCCCTAGGCCTTTTCTCAAAGCACCACTATATTAATATAGATAATATTAATCTAGATGTATAATATAGATGATAATCTTAAATATGAATCTGAAATAGTAGTAATATGTCTTTAGACATTCAGCTTCTATACGTAACCTAGACCAGCCTGTATAAATCAAATTAAAGGCATTTGTAATGGCCACAAGATGAGGTAAGTGTAGCAGATACCATGGTTCAGTAATAACCATTATAAATCCAAACTAAAAGTATAATTTCTGGTTAACTCATAATAATTTTCTTGCCAAAATGAGAATGGAGAGTTCATAGAATGGTTTGGGTTGGAAAGGACCTCAGAGATTGTCTAGTTCCAATGTGGACTACCTATTGATTCACTATATTCTTCAAAACTAAGGTATTATTTTTAACATCTTCATAACGTTTAGATGTAAGTAAATCTAACAGTGTAAAAATTTGGAAGAAAACCTCAAAATCTTTTCCTTCAAAAGATTTAAGCTTTGCTAAATTATTTTTTTTTAGTTTTAAATCATTGTTTAAAGCAACTAAGAACCTATAAATTCAGTTGCATCGCTGTTTCAAAAAGCACTGTCTGAAACTGGAATTTCATCTTTCCAAGATGCTTCTGTCTTAGTCTTTCTTATACAAAAAGCTTTTATGAGTTGCATTAGTAATGCCCAGTAGTGTTCTACCAAGGCACTGGTAGAGGTATGTTGACCACGCTGAAAAGGGAGAGCTCTTAATAAGGCAAATTTGATGACACCATAACTTGCATTTTGGCTTCTAATTTTTGCTTTTTATTTGTAATATTTGTATTCTGCAAACACCAGTAAATGCTTATTCAAGCTTTTAGTGATCACCTGGCTACAAATAATTCCTTCATTTTTACGTTGAGCAGGAGGCACTTAAATCCAGCAGAACTTTATTCTTCCATTAAACTAAAAACCCAGATCAATAGCACAATGTGAATGGAATAATTCCCTGTCATCCAAATTCAGTGCTGTAACCTTGAGGTGATATTGATATGGATTTATCTGATCTCTTTGTGGAGTAGGAGGCGTTGTAGGAACGTGTCTTAGCCCAGCCATTTCTGTGGTATTCTCAGGACATAAAATGGATAATTGACTTCAGTCATCTCAGCTTAAAAGCCATCTTAGAGTTTCATCCAGTCCTCGTAATACGTGTGCAGTCCCATGGGCTGCATCCAAGGATTATGCTAATTTTATTAGCAACTCCTCTTGCTTTAATTAAACTGTAGAAATTCCCACCTGGTCACTGTTGTGCCAACACCAGTCTTCCCATTTTTATTGGGATTTAGAGGTAACCTGTGGGTTTGCACTTCAGTCCCGATTTCCTGCATTATCCACATGAAATAACATAATTTTGAGGGGTGAAAAAGGTTTTAAATTGGGTTTAATGGGTTTGAGAGAAACTCTGGATGAAAGCAAAGACCCAAGTTACTGAAGTTGGCCAAGATTTTGTAGCTGTATTGAAAATAACTTGCAACAAGCACCAGAATAGCTGCTCAAAATACCTGCAAGCAAGCTCTGTATTAACATTGACTTTGCTGTGTTCATACCACGAAGCAGAGCAATGTGAATTCCTTAGTGGACTGTTAATTTACATGTTATACACTTTCAACTCTTTCCAAAAGCAAATGTGCAATGATTAGTAATCTGCTCGCATGCTCACAAAATGTTATTAGCAAAACGCCTTGGGCGCTGTGTTATGTTGACTAAAATTGATAATTTTTGTGGTTTGAGAGTAAAACAACTTCCCCCTGTCCCCAGCAATGCTTAGGACCTGCCCAGGTCTCCTGGTCACACCAGTTCTCAAGGTGTGTGTTCAGCTGAGGGAGGCAAAAGACCAAAAACTCCACCAAAAGCCACCGAGAGCATCATCTAAGGTTGCAGTGATGCAACCTCAGAAAGCTTCACTGCAAGTCTTCTGTGGAGTCCTGCAGTGGAAAATGGGCTGTTATCTGTAAAATAAGGAGGTGATTGTAGAATTTACCACTTGTTGTACTTATGTGGGGTTTAAAGTGTGTACGTTGCTCTGGAGAAATCAAACCCGGTTCTTCTTTCTACTTCTGCATCATTTTCATCTCCAGCTGTGTGTGGTTCTGACAGAGCCATGACAAATATCTCATAGTCCTCAAAGAGGGGTTGAGGTTGGTTGGTTTTTTTAAAGAGACCAAAGACCAAGCTGTTTAATGGTATTTGTCAACCTCTCTCTCCTTTGAATAATGGTTTCCATGCCTTACAGACTCAAATACAACATGACACTTCCTCCTAAACACCAACTCTTCTGTCCAGAAGAGTCGCCCAAACTTCTCCTCCTCAAGAGTTCCCCACCAGACCCACAGGTTAAAAACCTGGGGTATTAAAACACGATAAAAGCTGCTGTGATGTTAAGACCCTGCAAAAATCCTGTGCACCAGCTGAGTGTTGCCTGTCTGGTTGCAATAGACTCCTCAGCCATTTACATTTAGAGCTATGAAGTAAATGAATAAAGAAATGCATCATCGTTCTCTTTCTGAGCACATGGGTGAATTATTTTGCCAACATGTGAAGGGGTGTTTGTATCACATCACGGTGCTTTGTGCTAGAGAAAAACAATTACAGTGAATAAGGTAGAATGGCTCTGTTATTGCAGTACATAAGACTTTGATTACATGCTGCCAAGATTCATACCAGCCTAGTAGTTGTTGACAGATAAAGTAACAAAAATGAAACTCATTTATTTTTTCTTTATTGAGACCTCAAGGTAAAGCAAATTTTCAGTTCTTGTACTTACTACATTGAAGGAACAGAGACTGACAGTCAAAATGTGCCAGTCCAGAAATATAAATTAAACCTAGTTTCATATCAAAGTTTCATTTAGTCTCTGAAAAGGAGCTGCTGCTTGGATTATTTCTGATCCTAAAACCAGCACACTGTAGACTACTATAGTGTATCTTGGATGGATTAACCCCCTCATACATTTAGCTCTTATGTATTTTATAGGATATAAATCTATGTCCAGTCGAGCAAATTTATAATTTGTTATGGACTTATTTTGCTTTTTCTCTGTTTAGTAATAATTTACTGTGTTTGCAAACCCAATGAGCATGAGGATGGTTTTAATAGAGTGTAGCACTTTTGCTGAAGGAAGGATGTATTTTGAGGAGCAAACCCTCCCTCCTCTCTTGTGTAAAGAAAATTCTTCTGGCTTTTTCTGGAGGTTCCTCTCCAGGCAGTTTGATGCTGCATTTTTCCNCTGTAAAATGTAAAATAATTTTTTTTTTTTTTTTTTTTTTTTTTTTTGGCAAACTTGATTAGCTTCTAAAGAGCAGATAAAACTAGCTGTTGAAATGGAAAGTGCTAAAACGAGTGGTTTTATCCCATCAAAACCTTGGATTAGTTACCTAGCCCAACCGAATATAATTGCTGTTCAGATTAATGAGGCAGCATTCTAGTATCTCCTCTGTAATTAAACACTTCTCGGGTTGAATACAGTATTAGAGATGCACCAGACGTTGAAACCTCAGTGGTGAAATTTAAAACTGTTGAAATTAGAGGGGTCAGCTGTGAAACACAAATTCCTCTGCGGCGTGGGTAATTCACTTGTACGCTGTGTTTCAACAAGAATTTGGCTTCTGTTGGGGATGCTAGATTTTTTAATATATTTTTAAAAATTTTTCTTATCTTTCCATCATCTAAATTCGAGAATTTTTCTCATTAGTTCCTGAGCAAAAGTAACATAAAGTGCACTTGTTTCCCAAATTACCTTTTCTGACCTTTCACAAGATGATAATTGCAGTACTAGTAGGCTTAGAGGACTTGTTAAAAAAATTAAGCTTATAAAGTAGCAAAAAATGCCCCTTTGCTTGCTGGTGTCGGTTTCAAAATTAACATTTTGGTTCATGTGCTTCTAATAATCGCTGACCCTTACTTCATGTGCTTTCCACAGGAAATGAATACAGCAGAAATTACTTTGACCCGTTGATGGATGAGGAAATAAACCCAAGGCAGTGTGGGATGGAGGTCAGCGAAGAAGGTGAGGCAGAATTAAGTATGTAATTTTGGTGTCAGAATATTCTTTTCCATTCATGAAAATGAGGTGACAAAGATCACCTATGCAGTTCTATTTAAATATTGAGGTTTACAATTTAAATTATAAGCCCTGCCCGCTCTGGGTGTGATAGGCAATGTGCACAGGCTTTGATCAAGGACAGGGAGTTAATGGACAGGTAGAAGTGAGGCTGTGCTGGGTTCACTCCTCTACCACAGCAAAATGAAGCATGTTCTGAGAACGTTGTCTACACTATGTTCTCTTTAAGGAACTTAGGCCAGGACTAAACTGGAGCTTTCTTGCAGCCCTGCTCCCCAAATCCTTCTTGGAGAGCAATTTTATTCACACACTCAGTCAGGATTGGAAGGGGCCTCTGGAGATCATCTCGTCCAACCCTCCTGCTCCAGCAGCTCACCCAGAGCAGGGGGCCCAGGATCACATCCAGGTGGGTTTGGAATCTCTCCAGAGAAGACTCCACAACCTCTCTGGGCAGCCTGGGCCAGGCTCCAACACACTCCCACCAAAGGATTTTCTCCTCCTGCTCAGGTGGAACCTCCTGGGTTCCAGTTTGTGCCTGTTGCCATTTGACCTGACACTAGGCCCCACTGACAAGACTCTGGCCCCATCCTCTTGCCCCCACCCTTTAGCTCTTGATCAGCATTTATTACTCAGCTGAACGTGTGTTTGCCTAACAGAAGGAAACCCCAGAGTCTGTAGAATTTCCCAGCACAGGATCTGGGGGGTGTTTTTGGTGGTTTAGCTTTGTCTGTGGGCGGTGGTGAGGAGTGGGAGGGTGTGACTCTGCAGAGCTGGGAGAACAGCAGCCATGCATAGGTATGAGGGAGATTAAGCAGGAGGTATTGTCTGGTGGAGGAAATTCTCTTTTGCTGTCATGCCTTTTAGATAAAAAAGGGTGGGAACGGGCCTGCCTGAATTTGCATGGACTTAAGTAAGGAGATCATCATGGTAATGAGGTGCTTAGCTATGCACTGGAGGCTTTGGCCCAGCTCCTGTTACCACCCAACCTCACGCAAGACCCAGCTCTCCTTGTTACCTTGCTAGGCCTTCACTGCCTTAATCCTGGCCTTATTTGTACTGCAGAGGCTCTCCAGACATGCAGTTATTGCCAAATCTAGAGAAAAGTTGTTTATTATAAAAAGTCTTGAAGTAGGTGGCTTTGAAATTCATGAGAAGCTCTCACCTTGAGTAGATCTGGAGGTTTAAACTTCTGAGGCAAAAAGCTGACTGTGAAAAGCAGCCTCTAAAGCACATCAGTAACTTGAATTTCTGTGTACTAGTGAAAAACTCCAAGATTGAGGGTGAATTATATCTAACCTCCACAATTTCCTCATTTGTTGAATTGGACAGTAATGTAATACCTTGGAAGTCATCTTCTGACTCAGTTTTTAAATCAAATATTTGGGTTGGTTTTTTTTTTCTATTGGTACTACTTTAGTTCATCTTATGAACAGGCTTGAGAGTCATGATTTGCATCATAACCAGAGAATGAAAAGCTGATTAAGCTTCTGTAACTGTACATGTGTGCCTAAAAAGATCTATGGATAGAGTGGTGACATAAGGGATACATGGAAGTGCAGTTTTCATGGGGAGAAAACATTCTCCTGCCTGTATTGAAGAAGCTGAGTGATACACACTTAATCCTAAATGTTCTTTTTCTTTTTTTTCAATTGGAGCAGAGCAACTGCTATATGACTATGTATTTATTTTAAACTCTCTCATAACTTAGCAGAAAATGACAGTCACCTCTGCTATGAAACTGGCACCGTGAAAATTATTTTGAAGTGTCAAATAGTCTCCTAACTTTTGTATTTTTATATCTTTATAGTTTAAAATAGTGTTTCCTGAAATACTACTGGAAGAAACAATTGTTTTGCTGTTGTTTTTTTTTAAGATCCAGTGGAATCTGATGAGCAAATCCTGTACAGCCAACTGATGAAGCTTCTGGAGGAAGAAAACGAGATGCTGGGCTTCCAAGGTAAATAAAATCATTTGTATAAAGACAAATAAAGCTCTTTTGAGCCTGGATGCAGGGAGGAGAGTGGGTAATCCATCCCTTTGAACTCAGAAGGAGAAGGGACATTGATTTTAATGCGAGCCTGTAAGATCTTTTCCCCCAAATGTTTTTGTTTTGAGTCGTGTGTGTGGTTTTAAGTGTAACTTAAGTGGCTTGTGTTCTCTAGGCTGCTTTTTGCATGTTGAATTCCATCCATATGGAAGAAGACTGGAAATAGGAGTGCTAGAAATCTAAATCCTTATTTAAGCTCATAAACGGGTGGGGTATTTGTCAGATGCACAGGTCACATCACACAGTGTTTGAGGTTGTCTGTGTAAGGTAAGAAAATGTTTTCTGAGGCTTTGTTAGAAAATGCAAATCGATGTTAGAATCATAGAATCATTTAGGTTGGAAAAGACCTCCAGGATCATCAAGTCCAACCTTTGTCCAACATCTCCCTGACCCCTAGACCATGTCCCAAAGCACCACATCTACTAATTTGTTGAACCCCTCCAGGGATGGGGACTCCAGCACCTCCCTGGGCAGCCTGGTCCAGTGCCTGACCACTCTGTCAGTAAAGAACTTCTTAATATCCAATCTAAACCTCCTCTCTTTTTTTAAGCAGAGGACTTTGTGAAAAGGATTTTCTGCTCTTTGTAGTTGTATGAGGTTTCCTGTTATATTTCAGTTATTCACAGGACCTGGTCTATAAGAGAGAAAGAACAGGGACTTGCCTACAACACCAGAGGTCCAGAAGCTACAACTTGTTTAATGACTATTTAGTTTGTAAGAAACTTTTTTCTAGAAGAGACAAACATTTCCATTTGCCTAGAGTTGCAAAACCCTGTGAACTGGCACTGGTCATATCAGTAGCATCTTTACCACCCATTTTGTCTCATTTTAAATGCAAGGAAAAGAAAGTACAACCACCACAGCAAAATGAATGCACAGAGTTTAAGCAAAAACCTGAAGAAATTATTAGCAAAAACCTCAAGAAATTATTAGCAAGATCTCTATTGTTGTGTTTGTGTAGAGCTCTGTGTTGCTGAGAGGGATTCTAACAATGCTGCAGGTTGGTTGATGTGGATGTTGTGCCCCATCCTAGCTGTATTTTTTTACTTTTCTTGGCTTGGGTGAATAAAATCCAGGAAAAAAGTAAGATTTTCCTGAGGAAGCAAAGCTCTGTGTGCGTGTATCAGGCTCTATTTGTTTCTGCCTGCTTGTGTTTCTCCCTCCCAATTCCTGAACCTGTTGTTCTCTTTCAAACCCTATTTTTTAGCACAGAGCAAGTCTCACAGGTCTGGCTTCCCTACCAGCTTCATGGAAGTGGGCAGCTGAGCAGAGCAGACAAGCATTATTAATGTCTCCACTGAAGGAAAAGCTAATCTGGGAGTTTGGCCCTTATTAGACATCAGAAAATCCCTAGAAAACTCGGATTCATTTGGTTCCAGTCTTAGAAAACTGCTCCTTTCCTTCATTTGACCACTGAGCTGAAAAATCACGTAGTCATACAGTCCTAATTAATGGATGATCCCCAAAGGAAAGGAAAGAACATGGCTCAGAATTTATATAATTGTATATTTAAAGTGTTTTGGCTCTGGGTAACCTGTTGGTCACTCTTGAAAGTCTCTTCCAACCAGATTCTGTATTACAAGGCAACTTAAAAGGCAGCCTTGGATGGTTGTTTTTTAGAGAAAGATGTAGACTGTGTATTTTTTTTACCTAGGGATAAAATTTCTCAATGTAAGATGGTGATCCATGCACATCTAAAAATGATGCTGGGTGAACTCCATAAAAAATATTTCCTGTTCTATTATTCTTTGGCAACGACTGAAAAATTGGAGCTCGATGTTTAGCAGCATTTTTAGTCACTTGAAACTGATGCATGAGCCTTTGGTGATGTAGTTTTTCAGCTACAATTTATACACACAGTCCTCTACAACCAGGCTGCCAAAAAAGGCATTTTCCATGTGGATTTTATAGCTGCTTTACACATTCAAACCCATGCTGAGGTGCAGTCTGCTGGGGAACCTACCCTTTAAATTCTCAGTATATAAACTACTGCTGTCTGACAGACAAATGCAGGAGTAAATGAAGTTACAAGCAGATAAACTAATACCAGAAAGATTGTTTTAATTACAGCCCAGCATCTGCAAATAGAGGCTGTGCTGAGGAGAAGGTGGAAGGTATGACTCGTGGTGTTGAGTACAACCAAGGCAATGGAAAGCTTGACACACATGCTAACAACTTGATACAGTCTTTAATTAATTTATCAATCTATCAATGAATTGCCTCATAAATTTGCAGCCATTTTGTGTGTACTAAGTAGCAATGCTTTGAACACTGTGGCTGCTTTTGCATAGCAAGGAGGTGGAGGATTTGGTTTGGTCAAGTGTTGTTCAAGCCTCCAACCTGGGGTCAGTTCAGACAAGGAGCAACCTGATGGGGACTGAGCTTCAGAGGTTGCTTTGCAAAGCCAGGATGGAAGGGATAGACCAGCCCAACAATCCTGTTCTCTCCCTCTTTCCAGCTCAGGAAAATGAAATTCTTCCAACTCACAGAATTACAGAATTTTCTAGATTGGAAAAGACCTTTAAGACCGTTGAGTCCAATCATTAACCTAAACTAACAGGTCCTTGACTAAGTCTTATCCCTGAGCAAACTGTGCTATAATAAGCATATGTAGCTCTTCATAAAAATTTTTTCTAATCTGAATTATGATTCATCTCTGTATTTTTAGCTGTTACTTCCCTCAAAAAGGCTTTTGAAAAAGGGTATTTTGATGAATCACTGCATGGTCATCATTGTGAACCAAATGGTTTTATTCCTTTTTTTCTATATGTAAAGACTACCTGTCTACACCCAGAGGACCCCAAGATAGGGATGTACAGGTTGTAAACTTTCACTGCTCCTGTGAAACCAGTAAAACACCTGATTTATACCAGCATCAAGGGGAACAAGTGATACCAACAGCAGAAGATGCAGCAACATTTCCTTTTCCAGAACTTCCTGGATTTTCCCTCTCCCAGCCAAACCCTTAATCCTACAGTAAATTTAAATGTAAATATTGTTTGAGTTGTTGGGGTTTTATTTTTGCAGTTAATAGTTGTAGGTCCAATCACTTTTCATTAGGCTTGTAAGATGCTCCATGAAGAGGTTGTGTACCCTAAGGTAATGGTTTGGGTTGTTTATATCTACTGTATACTTCCCCCAACATGATTTTGAGTGGTATCCTGTTGTAATTAAATAAAAAACCCACCCTGCTTCCTGTGTGTTGGTGGCACCGAGGTGATTTAAGTAGTCAGGAGGCTCAACAATTAAAGTCATTAGACAATGAGGAGTGAGCAAAACTGAAAATGTTAATAGCCTTAGTTTTATCTTTCCTTTTCTGGTCTTCATTAGAGAATGAGAGACTTCAAAGGGGAGTGAAGGGGGAAAAAAAAGTCTTTTAACTGCTTTTCATGTCTTAGGATGGACAAAGAGAAAAGCAAATAACTAGATATGGCAGCTTCTTGCAGAGAAAGGCAGAGAGAGCTATAAAAACGTACAGAAATACGAGGCAGGAGAGATAAAGGCAGATGTGGACAACCTGATATCTGTCATTTCTCAGTGATCTTAACATGGAGAAATGAGCAAAAACAGTTGTCTTTATTATTTATGAACCAGTGTCAGTACTGTAGCAGATATCAATGAGAAGATCTCTTTTTTTTTTTTTAATACAGTATGATGAATTAAACTGGAAAAAGGGCACAGCTTCTCTTTAAGGTCAACTTTATGAATGGGATTTATTTTTATGCATGTGTAGCATGTACCCTTTGGTTCTGCATATGTCACTGCGGTGAAATCAGGGAGATGATGTGGGTGAGAGCAGAACTGGACCCAATTACTTTGTCAGGAGCTGGGTGTGCACACCTAGGGAAGGAATCCAATCCTCTGGGGTGAGCAGGAGGAACATGAAATGCTTGGTGTGGATCCACCTGAAGCTCTCTTTCAACTGCAGTTACTCCTCCTCTTCCTCAGGAGTGAAAGCCAAAGTTGTTCCAACTCCCAATCCCTTAAAGATTTGTAGGGGAGCAAAGTGATTGTGGGAATGCAGAGTATTCCTTTTTAAAAAGTATTTAAGGAACAAGCTGCACATGCCAAGTTTGCACCTGCCTGCAGATGATGTTCTGGAGGAGAGTTCTCCTGGGAATGGGACCTGCCACTTGTTCTGCAGCTGTTACTTATTACTGCTCATTTAATGGCACCAATGGTTGTCTTAACACGTTTGGCCCACCCATATTTTAAGTGAGAAGGTCCTAACCAGTGAATTCAGCCCCGTTTGCTGAGGGATAATCTGCCACTTTTGTTTCCAGCAGGCTGTGTCTCCAGTGCAGATTTTCCAGGCTCCGTGATGCCTGTCAGCTCCAGTAAGGCATGTGACCTTCACAGGGAGCTGGAAGATGAAGAGATTCCTTCATATATCGACCAGTTTGAGAGAGATGTTCAGGATGACATAATTCTGCTTGGCAGCTTCTCGCTGGAACAGGTCAGAGTTAAGAACTGTAAGACAATTTTATCACTCACTTCATAACATGATGCTGGCTTGTTAACCTTGTACACCCCAATTCTATTTCACTGCCCCGTGATACATATATTGAAAAGGGAAGAGATAAACCCGTTTCCTTGGCTTGCTTTATGTGACTGGCACTTTGCTAAGCTGGCAGCAGGACCTTTATCTTTGTCTCCATTTCAATGTGAATAAAAAGAGATTGCCTTCAGTGCTTCCTTCCTAAATAGTGGAGTGTCTCTGACTGCTCCCTAGGAAGCATTGCAATTGAGTTTCAATCAAGAGCCTAAGCTTAGGACATCTCTCTCTGACAAATTTAACATTCATCTATCAATGAGCAAGTTCAGATTGGAGCCCAGGAAGGGTTTATGTAGCAATATTCATTGTATGGAGGATAAGATTATTCCCAAATTATAAATCTGTGGTGGTTTTCAGGGTGGCAAAGCTTCCTATGGTTTTCTTTTAGTCATTTCATAGTGTAAAGAGACAAGATTGGGTTCATGTTGACAAAGGCACAAGTTTTCAGGGCTGAAATGATACTTGTGGGCACCTAACTACCATTTGTCCCTTTGAAAAATCTCGTGGCAAGACTAGGGGACAGGAAGGGAGATTAATTGATGAATCTATCATTTTTAATTAGCAACATGAGAACAGCGCCCTGGCTCTGGTGGGCTTAAAATAGGTTATCCACTGACTGATGGTGATCTAAGCTTTCTTTTCTTTTCAGAGGAAGTTTTTAGAATTTTTTCACTTCAGAACTAATCCTCATCATTGCCTTTCTGCATGCTGGTGAGGGACACAATTCTCTTCCTCGCTGCTTTCCCCTAAATCCTTGTGTAGCTTTATTTCATTCCTTCTTACCTTTTTTGTAGCTGTATGTATCACACATAGGAGGTGGTTTGGTGAATATTGTTCAGAAAACAAGAAATGGGAGGGAAACATGAGGGAAAAGGACTCAGATGGTACTAAGAGCATCGTTTGTCTCAGGTGACTGATGGAGTAGGAACCTGAGAAGAGATGCTGCACCTTTCTAGAAGGCTTTATAATCTGTTGATTGTTCACACTGTTTGGACTATTTGGATGCCCCCAAATCTTCATGAGGCTCTGAAACCTGAAGGAACACAATGGATTTGTCAATGCTTGCCAACTGTCCCTTTAAACATGGTCCCCAGGAGGCTGATCATCCTGGTTGGGCTCTTTTTGGAGGTGTTCAGCAAAGTTTTTCTAGACGGCAGCAAGCAATCTGGTCATCCAAAACCAACATTCTGCTTCTTAGCTGACAACTGCACATGTGGATCCACATGAAATACAATATAATACTGCTTTTCTTCCAAAAGAAAGAAAATCTCCATTTGATGTGATTGATTGAGCTGGTCTACCATGAGCTTACAGAGAGGGACTCAATAGTTTATACAGCACAGAGGAGGTCTTGAATGCCTGGGTTTTCTGTCCATTCTTCCCACACAGCTCTAACTTCAGTTGTCCATGCCCTGTTTAGGAATTCAGTCATACTGCCATGGTAACAACTGTCACATCTGCATCCTGGAATGTGAAGGGTAACAAGAGGATCACTGTAACATCTCTATTGTCTTCTAGATCAGTGAGGTACACATCCATGCTTCCTTGGAAGCACATAGAAATGGTGCATTCAGCCCCTTTGAACAGAAAGTGGGAGATGATGTAGGAAGTAGAGGCTGCAAGCATGCTTCTTGTGTCATATTGGTGTTCAACTACATCTAACATTGATGTGAGCTTCTTATTCTTCTTTAATTGGCCTTCTTTACTCCCCAATGGATCATCTTTACTCTTTGACCTGTGGATATGCCCCTACAGCATTGCAATGCTGGTGCCTTTCTGCAGCAGCTCCAGGTTCAGTGTCAGACTATTGCCATGGCCTTAATCTGTCACCAATGTCATTGGGATGCTTCCAGTTTTTATTGCTTGGATGTATGTTTATTGGTTTGGATCAGTCTTTACTTTGCCATGTGGCATTTACTACTTATTCAGGAAAAAAAAAATCCCCTTCCCTTCCTTCAGCAGGTTTAGTGAGTAGCAGATGTACTTTAGCCAACATAATTTATGATTAGTTAATTTAATCTGCCAAAATGACATAAAGGGAGCCTGAAACAAGCTTCTATCAATTTTGCCGTTAGAGGTAACATAATATTTTCAGATGTCTCCCAAGCTGAGTAATTAACCCTGGAGCTGAGCAAAGGAGTCTAACAGACGTGGCTCTCACATTCCTTTGCTTTGACAGGATGAAAACAAAACCTGGGAGCCCAGGGGTTAAAAACAGCAAGTGGGAGTTTGGAGTGGCTGAGCCTGGGTTTCTAAGCGAGGTCCAGAGTTGCTGCTGTTCTTTTTCAGCTGCCAAAAATTCTCTCCAGCGAGGCATCTGATGTGCACTAGAGCTTTGCTGGCAGGGTTGGCAGGAGGAGGACAGCTCTCTATTAGCTGTCTATCCCTTTTTCTTCCCTGCTTTGTAGCTTTGCAGTAAACGGGTGGCTTTTGTTTAAACAGCAGCTCAGTGCATGAGATCACCGTGATTAAATGTTTTAGAAAAAAGCAGATGTGCTTTCCAAAATAATAATAATAATTTTTTTTTTGAAATAAAAGGTTTACGCAAGATTTGAGCTCTGGAACTTGAAGCTGCCTCGTTACTTACTTCATGTTCTGTTTTGTAAAGGCAAAAGCTGATAGCTGAGGTTGGCAAGAGATGCACGAGGGGAGATCTGAGAGATTCTTGTAAAGAAAGCATTAAGCAGATGTCAATGTTCTGTTAACAAACACATTAAAGGATATTAAATTTGGAAGGCAGCACCGTTTCCTGCAGCCTACCATGTAGGCCCATGGATTTCACAAGCCTCAGTGACATTTGCTTTTAATAAAGAAAAATAAACTCTGCTGAGAGCAAATCATAACTCTGGGGCTGTGTTGTGGTAGGAGGTGAGCAGGTACATCCAAGGCTGGGTATGCAGAAGGCCACAGAAACCCATCTGTCCTGAGACAAGGCAGGGACACGTGCTTATGGGCAGAGCTTGATCTTTCAGAGCCAAGAAATACCAAGGAAAGATCTGACGTGGTGCTGGCTTAATGTGTCTGATTAAAGGCAAGATGCTCCCAAAACATGAGAGGCTGCTGAGGATGAAGCAAACGCTGGTGACTGGGGTGAGGTTGTGCTTGATGGGCCTTTGGCAACGTAATCTTGCCAGTCATTAATTCAAATGTCATGGGAAAATAGCAGCTCTAGGATTTTCAGCTGTTACTGAACAGGGACAATAAAAATGACTACTCATCTTTATTTGGGTTCTGTCAGAAAAACATAGTAATGGGGTAATTGTATCAATACTGTCCCAGAAGCCAGGAACTTCTTTCTTGCTTGGCCATTCTCTTCCTGCAACTTGGTTGGTGTTCTTAACTAAAGGTCATTTGTTCACAATCTCTAACACTTACCCATTTACCCCTCTGTTCTGGGCACAGCACCTTGCAGGGCTTTGATCATTACAACTATTTAATCAGTTTTAATCTGTGACCTCCATGTGAATTACTCAGGAGCTTCTGAAAGTAAAGTGCAAGTTTTGCTCTTTGGTACCAGCAGTTGAGTTATAGTGGTAAGAAATGAGCTACTTGTTGCAGGTGGATGGTAATAAAATGTTGCCTTTCATCCCTTTTGGTTAAACACAGGTTAATGCCTCTGGGCATTAGACCCAATATTCTTACAGGGTCAATATCATCACTGCTTCTGTCTCCTTGCCAAGTCACAGTGAGATCAATTTATACAATGATGGAGTGATCAGTTTTCCTTTGGCTAATGGTAGATAACACGTGGGTAAAACTTGGTACTTATGTTAGATGATGACAAACCTACTCTCCAATCAGGAATTTAATCAGCAGGATCAAATCTCAGTTATATAAAGCACAAATGTGCATATTAGGTAATAATGTTTATATCCTGATGGTACCTGCAGACCTCCCTTCATCAAAGCCATATCCTACTAAGCATTGCACTATCCTTTGTGATCATTCTTCATGAGTGTAATACTTGTGCAGAGCAATGCAGAATAGAAGATGACTTTTTCTCAGACAAAACCTAACTAGTTTTTTACATTTCCCAAGATTTTAAATGATTGTCATGTTCAAAAAAGTAATTTTTTTGTTTTAGGGAGAATTGCAGCTCAAGAATACAAAATCTGGCAATGTTTCCTTTACACCATGTCTTATAAGTGGGTGACTTCATTTTAGGGAAGCTGCACTCATTATTTGAGTGTCAGAGCATGTCTACAGTCTGTTAGTATAATGGTTTCCATTTAATTTGTGATATAGTAGGAATTATGAGTATCACCATTTAACAGAGGACACAGATAAACTGAAATCTACACCTATCAGACAAGCTTAGCACCTAATTTCCTTTAAAAATCTGGTATTAGGCCAAGCTCATTGAATTAATTGTATTCCTACTACAAACTGGTGAAAAAGCCCTTCACCAAAACCTGTGTTTGAGGGGATAAGAACACAAGGAGAACTTCCCAAAGCTTGGGATATTGGGCTTCTGGCCTTTGGACTTCTAATGTCCTGCCTCTAGTGAGTGTCCCTGGTCTTTAGATGTGCATCAGCACCTACCCAGCAGACCCAAAGCCTGACCAGTTGTGTGCCTACAGGACTTCTCTACCTGGTAGGCTGTCAACATGAGATTTCTAAATATTTTCATCTATCAGCTCCTGGGAAATCTCTAAATTTCTGAGGTTCCTCCTCCATTGCTTCTGGGCACTGAGATGCACTTCTTTTTTAAGAAGTTGGGAGGATGGAAGGGGAATCATGGAAATGAATCTCAACATAAGCAGAACAGTGGAAAAGATGTTTTATATGTTTGTAAAAGGCCTGTTGCAATACCCATAATATTCCTGTAGCTGTTTTTTTAATTGTAATTCTCTTTTGATTGCTTTGTTCAGGAGTTATGTGGAGTTTTAGTTAAGTAAATATTTAAATGGAAGTAATGAAAATCTTCTATACTTCTTCCACTTTTCACTCAAAAGGAATTCTTTTAGTTTTTATGGTGTTCTTTCACTCTTTAAGAACAGAAGGGCAATTAAGCAACTAAAGTAATTCTTGATATTCTATTGAGCTGGAACAATGAATCCTACAGCTACTGTAAATGATGATCCTGCATTTGCTGCTGCTTAAGGTAATGTGACTGGTCGGCTCTCTGGCTCATTATCCTAATATAAACTTCAGTAAGGAAGTCTATTTCTCTGGTTCAATAAACAGAGGCAATTGGAAAGATTCTTCAAAGAGAATCAGTGATTGCCAAGTCCTGCTGAAGTTTAAGTGGCTTCATCAAGTACTGACCACCTGTTAAAAGAAGCAGAACTTGACTGAGGATTAACATTGATGATGTCTTTGGGCATGAACTTCCAAAAATAAATACACTGAAAACCAAATTTTAGTTGCTCGTGTATTCCCCAGAATTGCTTTTATTTTATCATTTCTCTCAGGGAGGTTTTATTTGTGGTTTTAATACATTTGGAGCCAAACTTATAGTGACAAGTGTAGCTAAATCTACTTGCTTTTACAACAGGAGACTCCTCAGCAGCATTAATAGACTACACAGATTTTATGAGCTACATATAAATGAATTGCTCTAAATGTTGTAGCTGGTTTTGCTTCTGCAGTCTTACAGTAGAGCTGAATTTATGAACAGAACCTATGCTGGGTGGTACTTTTAACCTGCACTTCATAGAACAGATTAATTCAGATGAGTAAGGACCAGACCTCCAACCTCTTGCTCAAAGCAGGGCTAAGTTTGAGGTGTATCAGGCTTTTCATGTGTAATTTGAATTTTTTAAGGGCTTTGGAGTTGTTTATGAGTTTGTTAGCATGAAATATAATAAGTTGAGAGGTGTAGAATTCCTGGGAAAGACAGAACACACTGTAGGAGTCCACCTAGAACTTCCAGCAGGGAGGTGGAGCAGGGTGTGGGTTTGGAAGAGATCTGTTCCCTATAGAGAAAAATCATTAGGGATGGCAGCTTGTCATTTCCACTGAGGTATTTAAGACAATAATAGAGCAAACTGTACTTAAAGCATTGTTTGCCTCTCTGTAATTTTCATACACTAATTGTGAGTGAATGTCTCTTTCAATTACAAAGTGTTGAAGTGCATGTTTGAGCACTTGAAAGAGAAGATGATGTGAAATCCTGTAGAAATGGAATTTATTGGAGAAAGTTAAAGCCTGTGGGGTTTTTTAGATCACAATTATGGAGACAAATTTGTGAGGCAGTGCTTTATTGACAGCCAGGAAAAAAAAATGGGGGTTCAGAAAGATGGGATAAACTCCAGCCTCAGACTTAAACTCCAGGTTTTGGGGGCTCTAACAAGAAAATTAGTTTCCATGACTCAGTTTTCCTTATTTGCAAAACAGACCTAAAATTAGATACCTGCTTTAGGGAAGAGTGAAAGGATTGAAGGAGTAAAGTTTCATGAGGGACTTTGAAGAGGCTATAGGAATAATAAAAACATTCTGTGCTGAAATTAGCAAACATTTTTAAATTGAGGAAGAATGGGGGGAAAAACCACAAAAAAAAAGCCTTGGTATTTCTGATTGGTATTTCCTTTCAGTTTCTCTTCAGTTGTTCATGCCATGATTTGCTGTCAGCATCCAGAAAGGAGAAAAGATTGTAAAACCCTGAAGTTCATTACATAGCTTAGGAACTTTTTTTTTTTTTAATGTAAACTCTTCATTTCAGATCCTTAGATTGTTATAGTTCACTTGCTTTCCTCTAGCATTGCTTGTGCTACATGAGTTTATACTGGAGGGAATGTTCCCCAATAAAATATGCTCAGCATCTTCCTTTATATATCTCATTAGCACTTTTTCTTATATATATTTAGGCTAAAATTACCTGGAGCTTCTTAGTAGCTGGTGATTTCTAGGTGGCTGATCTGGAGGCATCTGCACTTGCAGGAGCTTTGACAGGGGAGCAGATTTCTGCTCCAAGTCTCTTTCTCAATGTATATTTTCAGTGCCTGGCTGTGGTTGTCAGGCACTCTGATAAATGGCCTTGCATACACTTACAACACTCTGTAGATTCTGATGAGGACATCAAAGCTTTATGACCTTGAAGCTCCATCTTCTCAACTGTGAAATAAGAAGTATCTGAAGGAATACCTGGTGGTTCTGAAGAAACTACAGATGATTGTAGGTTGGAAATTAGAAAGGAATTCTTCACACTGAGGGTGGTGAGACACTGGCACAGGTTGCCCAGGGGGATTGTGGATGCTCCATCACTGGAGGTGTTCAAGGCCAGGTTGGATGGGGCTTGGAGCAACCCGGTCTAGTGGGAGGGGTCCCTGCCATGGCAAGGAGGTTGGAAATAGATGATCTTTGAGGTCCCTTCCCACCCAAACCATTCCATGATCTCTGTGTCAACAGGAAGACAGAAATGAGAAGTGAGTCCTCTCTTTTGAGGCTGGAAGGGCAAAAATCTTTTATCTCTGAACAGCCATCCCTCCAGAGTCTCCTTAGTGCATCCTAAGCAAAGCATTGCAAGTTCTTTTAATTTGTTCATCCTATCATATTGGATCAAAATCCTGAATGGAAACATCTGATTTTTGGGGTGAAGTTCAGGTCCTTGTTTATCACTCCTACTTTAAAGCCAGATCTAGTTTCCATAACTGCTCAAAATTAGCATATTTAATATATATGTCTTATAAAAGCACTCACCTTGGCAGTAGGATGCTGCCTTCTTGTGCTGTCTGGTAGCTCCTCAGTCTTTGCTGCACTGTTAGAGATAACACAGAGCTTCACAGATTTATCAAAATGATCAGCCTACAATGTTGTCACTAAATGTATCTGTCTTACTCAGTGTAATAAGGCTGTGGCATGACTAAAGTAAATCTCATTTTGTGTTCTGCAGTATCACTTTTAAAAGAGAGTACGAGGGGTTTTTTTCTAGCTGCTGTTACAAATGGATAAATTGTCTAAATTTTAATTTTATGCTCATGAACAATAAATTGCTTTAGTTTTCTATTTGGAAGGAAAATCATGGCAGTGGGAGGGGGTTGCTTTTTGTTTGGTTTTTTGTTTTCTTTCCCTTTTAAAAACATATCTGAGAGTCTGTGGCACATTTTTGGCAGAGTGCACCATGAATAATACTCATCATGTGTCCAGGATTCTGACACAGCTTTACCTCCTGGTTGTGGTCATCTCTCAGATGAGGTCACCCAAATTCTAACAGGCAATGAGCAGTGCAATTTTCAGAGCAGGACTTACCCAGCTACTAGAGTCTTTGCTTTCAATGAAGGACACTCATCCCTCGATGCCTCACTTCTCTGTGATCTCTCTGGAGTTCACATGGAGAGGATAAACCTCACCAGAAGGTTGTAATATCAGTGCTAGGACTGACCAAAAAGAGGAGGGTAAATATTTTCCCTAAATGCTCCATTTTTGCTAAACACAGAAAACCAATTCCATTTTGCTCCAAAGCTTTGTTGAATTTTGTGGACTTTTGTGGGATGTGTTTGGGTGGGGTTTTGTTTAATGCTTTTCCAAATTGAAAATTACTGTAGGAATCAAGTCCTGCCCTTTGTGAAGTGTTCCCAGTGAAAATAGGCTGATTAATGGCATTGAGTCAGGTTCTTGGGTTTGTCTGCAGCAGAAACAATACTCACCATTGTGTGTCTCCAGGCCGAGCCCAGACTGAAAGGCCTTTTTCAAATGCTGGTCTTGATCATGCTCTCATGGTCACTGGATGGGCCATTGGTGTAATTAAACTTCAAGAAAGCTGATGAAGAAACTGAGAAAGATGTGAGAAGGAGCTGGGATCAAGAACAGGACAATGTCCTGCTTTCTCCAGCTTTGAAGGATATCCAGTGGTTCCTACATTTTAGTAACTACTTCTGAAGTCTTCAATGTCTATATCATAGAATCACAGAATGGTTTGGGTTGGAAGGGAACTCAAAGATCATCCAGTTCCAACCCCCCTGCCATGGGCAGGGACACCTCCCACTAGAGCAGGTTGCCCCAAGCCCCATCCAGCCTGACCTTGAAGCCAAACCACATTTCAGTGCCTTCTTGTTGGGAACACCCATTGCCAACAATGAGTGGTTTGAACAGTCTAGACAATGTCATGATGAGACACCAGCTCTTAGCTCTGGGTGCCATGTCTATGCCATTGAGAAAAAGCTCTTGGGTTTCTTCCAGTAAACCTCTGATTCAGGGGATATTGCAGCAATGATTATTCCCCATTAAAAAAGAAAAAAAAAATTATATGGGCCGCTCCATTTTTGAAAACTTACACATTTTTTTCCTCTTATTAAATTGCTTCCTGGTGATGGAAATGTCTGGGATTTTTTTTTTTTTTCTTGCTGCTGCATCTACTTTCCTTTAGCTTGCACACCCCTGAGGTAATTAGTGTAGGTTAAAATTTACATAACTGACTTTGGGGTTTTGCAAATAGGGAAGATGGAAATTTATTCAAGGTGGTGAATAATTCATTTTAAAGCAAGTTTCCTGATTTTTTTTTTTTAATCATGTAGAAGATGTATTACAGACTCACAGAGGTTTTCTGAATAGGACCCTAAGCATTGAATTTTTGATATATTTTATTTCGTAGTGTAGGTAAAGAAATATTAACCATGACTCATTGCACTTTTCCTGTTCAATAAGATTTGAATAAACTTAACAAATTTATTAGGTAGATGATAGAGCTTTTAAAAAATTACCATGACACACTGTGACAAATATTTTACTAGGATCCAGAAGAAATAGTTTTAAATCATATACCCGTTGCCACTTCAGAGGCAGAGAGATGGAAAACAGCACAGTTCATACTGAGAGCCCCAATTCATATTTTCTTTTGAATATTCATTATTTAATTAAGATTAGGAAGATAAACAAGGGGATTGGACAGCTATGGGAGTCTGGTAATGTAATAAATTTAAAAAAATATATATTTCTGGCTCAGTGTAAGCTTGGGCTGGTAATGTCTGAACGTTGTTGTAATACTATGACTACTTTAAGCTAGGTGAGGATAGATTTAGATCGGATATTAGAAAAAAGTTCTTTAACATGAGGGTGATAGATCAGTGGAATGGGCTGCCCAGAGAGATGGTGGAGGCCCCATCCCTGGAGTCATTCAAGGTCAGGCTTGATGGGGCTCTGAGCAGCCTGCCCTAGGTAGAGATGTCCCTGCTGGTGTAGGGAGGTTGGATGAGATGACCTCTAGAGGTCCCTTCCAGCCTGAAACATTCTATGATTCATTCTCTGATATTTTACATGGAGTGAGTTTTCTATTTCATCTTATTTGCTGATCCAAGTGCCCAGCTCAAAAATTGCTGTCCCAGCCATCACCAAGAGCTGCATCCAGGAGACAAATTATGAACTGAGCCCTCCTCTCACTTTCTGAACTTCAGCTTAACTGACTCAACCACGACACAACTGGGAGGTCTCACTTTGGGCTAGTTTGGTCATGTCACCTTTGTAATGGTGTGTTTGTAATGCTTGAGCAGGGTCTGGAGGATTTCTTGCCTCCATGTGAGACTACCAACAAATCCTACTGTATTTTAAGGCAAAAATGTTGTTTCTGCCTTAATTTTATAGGGTTAAAAAAGGTTAGAAGCTGCTCCCACAGGCTTGTGTAATAGGTTTTTGTAGCCTATTTTTATACTCTGATAATTTTCTTTATGGAAATAAACAGGATGCTTTAGAGATCCCTGAGCTTCCTTAAAAAACAGCCAGAGGTTTGTAAAAAATCATATTTGGAGGAAAGAGGAGACTTCAACAGCCAGACATGGGGCCTCCCATGGGGAATTTTCTCCATTGACTATTATATTGTCTCTACCAAAATATTTTTGTGGTTTCAAGGCTTGATGAAAGTGGAAGTGTTCTATTTTGGGGTGTGTGTACAAATACACTTATACATGCATATACATATGTAAATGTATATATATGACTGTGGTAAGTGTTGAAAACATAAGGACTGCAGGGCACTACCATGCACAAATATATGTTGTGTTGATAAAGCTTTTAAAACAAGATTAGAACCATTTCCCTTGGAAATAATGGAGTAAACATGGAAAAATATATGGAAAAAAGTTATTTGGAAAAAAAAAAAAAAAAAGGAATAAAGTAATGGTGGCTGAAATTCCTGATTGCTCTGAAAATCTTCAGCCAGAAGATCTAAGGGAAACCTTTTGAAAATTGCACATTTATGGCTTTTATTTCCATGTTCTTTCTGTACATTTGGAAACAAACTAAATTTTCTCTCTTTTTTTTTTTCCCTCTTTTTGGCATGTGGGACCCAAAGCACCACAAGGAAGTGTCTCAGCACAAGAAACAAAAGCTGCAAGCCAGGATTCGTGAACTCTTACAAAGGTATGTCAGATAAGGGACTACTTTGTGCTCCTATCTAATGTGCTTTCCCTCCAAAGACCTTTCAGTGCTTTACAGATATTAATGAATGGAACTCCCCCCAAACAAAGGACCTCAGGCCTGGAAAAGTTAAGCCTGGGCTTTTGAAAGAGGCCTCTGTTGTGGGTACCTCCATTTTCAGATGTAGCTTGGGCTGTAATTTTTAAGTGCTACACACTTCAAAAGGTGACCAAATGGCTTCTCCCAGCACCCTTCATCCCAGCCTCTGAGTATGAATTGGAGCAATGTTTTTGTGATCATGACCTTGAGAGAAATGCATGCATCAAATTACCTGTAAAAAAAGATGAATGTAGGAAATAAATAACCCTTGTGGATATGGCCAAGGAAGTTGTGTTCTGCTGTGGCAGCTGAGGAGCACGTTGGTGAGCACAAAAAAGGCCTGACTTCACTGAATAAATTCTTCTCTTCAATCTAACACCCAGCAAGAGGAGGGGAAGGAGAAAAATGGTGCAACTCGAGGAGAGATCAAATGTGGTTATTTAAATGTTTGATGTTCAGTAATGAAAACTGTTTACCTTCATAATTGTGTATTAGCAGCTAATAAAGGCAATAGATACAGTAGTTTAAAAGTAATAAAATCAACAACAAAGTGTATTTAATTTTAAATTGAATTGCACGCAAATGGGTGTCCTAATGAACCCCTGTGTCAATGCAGCTCTAACCAAATTAAGGGAAATCACTTCCATCATGAGAAACTAAATAAGTAGCAAGTTCCACACAGACCATTCTTCTCAAGGAGAGAAGTTAACTTCTGAGATGTTTCAGCTCTGCAAATTAGCTGGGGCCATTTGAGAACCATCTTGTTACTTCCTTTCAAGACACTGGGTCTCAAGTTGACTTGACTGCAGCTCAAGGGTGGAATTCCAAAGGTGGTTGACTCTGTGCTTCTTGTATTAGCACTGGAATCTTGCCCTTAGTTCCCAATGGTCCTCTCTTGGGCAAAATTCCTGTTTATCTCATTGGGATGAGCATCTACACAGACTTTCTGACTGGTTTCAGCTATATGGGACAGTGGTAGAGGAATCTGGAAAACAATTTCACTATGCAGCAGTGGTAATTTTACTGATATAAATATGTATATATTTTTTTCAGGGAAAAAAAAAGCATAGGCAAGGTCTGAGTAGAAATTTTGTAGCAATGTGCCAGGAATTTGGAGATGGGAGCACCTGTGTCAGAAGAAGGGACTTTTCTTATGGTATTTGCTGGTGTTCTGTGTTGCTACAGGGACCTCTCCTTTTAAAAAAAAATAAAAATCTTTAACTACCCCTAAAATTACTTGAACTGCACAAGAAATTAACATACGAATGCCAAGAAAGGTTTAATGGTTCACATACAGCTGAAAATATTTGTGTATGTGTATTTATGTGTGTATATATACATATATGTGATTTAAATATGTAGTTTTACATATAAAATAACATCTTTTAGAAGATTTTTAAATTAGGTAAGATGTATATATAAATTTTTTTTGAAAACAAACCAACCAGTAAGATTTACATGTAAAATAAGATTTTTTTTTTTTCAGTGGTTTAAAGCAGCCCAGTCCCCAAGGAACCAACAGTTTGCTGAAACCTGTTCCACTTTATTTAAGCTGTCGATTGGTCCTCAAAGTGAGGACTTGAACTTTCCTACTTTGACATTCTTAACCTAGAACCTGAGCCCCAGTGTCAGACAGAGCCAGTTATATATGGGTAGAGAAACTTGAGGTTCCTTATGTTGACCTATAACAAATATTGGTTGTGTTAGTGGGGCTGTGACTGAATTTTTTGTATCTGAGCCGTTTCTCTGCTTTAGCACAACGTTGTTTCTCCTGGGTGCCCTGCAAGGTTTGTGGTATATTCAAGGAAAACATTACTGTGATGTATTTCCAGCAGCAGGTGCTTTCTGTGTCTGCATTGTAGCTCATTTCTTTTCAGTTCCTCTTCCCTCTCTAACTGCTGCAGAGTGAGAAGTCAACTATTGAAAGCAGAGGAGGATGGAAGTGAAGAAGACATGGTAGCCAGCTTTGGGAACTTTGCAGATGCTGGATTAAATGGAGCAGCAGCACCTTATGGGAAGGTGAGGTTCTCTTTTCCCTGATGTGAACTCCTAAATGACTAAATCAATTGTGTTGCATTATTATTGGACTAGATGACCTTTAAGGTCTCTTCTAACCCAAACGATTCTATGATTTTTAAGGTCTCTTCCAACCCAAACAATTCTATGATTCTATGATTTTTAAGGTCTCTTCCAACCCAAACTATTCTATGATTTTTAAGGTCTCTTCCAACCAAACGATTCTATGATTTTTAAGGTCTCTTCCAACCCAAACTATTCTATGATTCTATGATTTTTAAGGTCTCTTCCAACCCAAACTATTCTATGATTTTTAAGGCCTCTTCCAACCCAAACGATTCTATGATTTTAAGGTCTCTTCCAACCCAAACTATTCTATGATTTTTAAGGCCTCTTCCAACCCAAACTACTCTATGATTTTTAAGGCCTCTTCCAACCCAAACGATTCTATGATTTTTAAGGTCTCTTCTAACCCAAACTACTCTATGATTTTTAAGGTCTCTTCTAACCCAAACTACTCTATGATTTTTAAGGCCTCTTCCAACCAAACGATTCTATGATTTTTAAGGTCTCTTCCAACCCAAACGATTCTATGATTTCTTTTTTTTTTTTTCCCATCATCTAAGAGGATAGAATTTAGCAGGTTTCAAAATATGCTTTCCAGCAGAAGTAACCATATGCTTTAAAGAGAATGTCTAAAGCTATTAATGATGAATCATTTGGGCATGGCAAGAGTTCTTCAAAACAGTTTGTCAGCGCTGGCCAAGCAGAGTCTTTCAGCAGGAGATGAGACAGCTCTGCCACCATGCAAATGAGACAGGCTTGAAATATGATGAATCTTCTATCTCCTTTTCCTACTCGACTGACACTCGCTTTGAGGAAGGTTGTAAATGCAAGAGAGATTGTGGTATAATTCCTCAGACTGGCGTTTCTGCCCCCCAGTCACTATTCGATTATCTTCCAAATTGCTGTGTTTCAGAGAGATAAAGATTTTTTATGGCTTGCTGACTTGAAACAACCAGAAGAGCCAGAAAAGAGATGGCTAACCGGCCATGCATAGTAATTCCATTGGTAAATGACAAAATCTTTGTTTGTATGACATTTCCAAAATTACTACAGAAGATGAATCTAAAATACAAAATGTCACATTTGGCATGCAAAACTATCACAATATATTTCAGTATAAAATTCATAGAGGCGTTTAATTTAGAATGTGTTTAATAACGAAGTCTGCCTGCATCAGTAATCCTGCCTTGAGGTTTAAAAAGATTGTCTTATTTATTCACATAATGTTAATTTTTTTTTTTATATATATGATTCAGAAACCAAAAATATTAAGGTTAAATCTTCATTGTTAATTAAGATTTTCTAATTAAGCTGAAAATAATTGTCATTCAGATTAGTTGTTAAGTATGGTTTGTGTCGAGAAACAAAAGAAGTTTAACAAATTCAACTGTTTATTTAACTGCTTAATTTAATTCCAGAAGCTTTCTATCTATATGGAAATATGCTATCTCTTCCAAAATAAATCCAAGACAGGATTAAAGAAGAGATTATTAGCTACTGTAAGCTTAAACCAGGAGAGTACTAAACCTAGTAGTCAAGGTAGCCATTTGATGCTGAAGAGTGACACGGGTTCTTGCATCACATTGCTTTAAAAGAAGGCCTTGAACTAGTGTTTTTTCAAAATAATGGAAGAAATTAACTCCTTGGGGATGGAAAAAAAAAAAGCATCATTTGAAGCACTGAATAATTAGTTGTTTCAGAAGCGATTTTCTCCATTGGAGTCAAAAAGGGACTCCCTGTTATGTGCCGGGCCCTTTACTCGGGTGGGATGTGTAAGGATGGTACCTCTGTGTCTTCTTCTCTGCCAGCCTCCACGCTGGAAGCTGAGTGTACAAGGAGAGCACCAGGAAGGTGTTTCTGAGAAGCAGCAGAGCATTGATTCCATACTAGACATCCCATAACTCCAGACAACATCTTGTCAGCAGCGAGCAGCAGATGTTTCCTTTTGTCTGGACTTGGAAGAGCGGTGCCTGTAGGGAGCTGTTATTAAGCTCTACACGTGTTGCACTTTGATTACTATTTTTAAGAGAATCTGATTATATGATAATCAGAAGGTGAAAGGATAGTCTGTGTATTACACGGCACTAATAGCTTTGGCAAGGCTAATAATTAGTATAAAAACACGGCTGGCCTTGTCTTTCACCCGGTGCCTGCGGCCTACTCGTCACATGGCAGATCGGGCCTGTCTTGCAAACCCTGCAATATTTTCTGAGGTGTTGTTTCCCAGTTAATTCTGCCCTATTATTGTAGCCTAATGTCTTTCAGTCTCATGCTTTCAACAGCTCCACCTTCCCCCCAAGGATGCCGAACATTTTATCAGTAGTATTTGTAATTTTTTTATTTTTTTTTTTTAATCTGTCATCTCCGTGACTTTTGACCTCCCTAATTGCAGATCCTCAGGTAGGATGCAGGTAATTGCAGGTTGAACAAGAAGCGTGTTGTCTGCTTTTCACTAGGGATTCTCTTGAAGAAATTTGTTCTTGCTAATTGTATGGTTGAAGTCAGCTCAACCCAAGCCAGTAACTCGGAGCCTTCTCCCCAGGTTGACTGCTCCAAGACACCGCAGCCGATAGAGATTCACCTCAGATGCCTGCGAGGAGTCAAAGATAAGGTCCCTAAAGGCCACTACACCCTCAAAGTTTCTATTCTCAGCCGCTTAGGTGGTGCCTTGCTGGAGTGGCCCCAACCCAAGGAGCAGCCTCAGGCCAGGACAACTCAGCCTGTCGGTCACGATGGAAACTTCTACAACACCGAAATCTACTTTGGGCAGAGCATCCAGACAGTAAGCAACCCTTCTTAAATATGCTGTCTTTGCTTTGGAAGTTAAAACACATCCGCTCTTTCTCCTTCGGGCTTATATATTTAATGCATTCCATCATGTTCATAATTTATTTAATAATTTAAGGTGCAATTTGGGAAGGTGCAATTTTTTTTCCCCTAGGTTAACCCTCATCGCTCACTCCAAAAGTGCCAAACACACACTACGCCGTGTAGTGTTGTCAGCTAATTTTAAATTTTACTTTTACTCTCTCTTATCTATGCAGCTTGTCAGCTATGTAATTTGATTTCTGTAAAGTAGCTTTAGAATAATAAATGAACGAGTGGGTGTATATAAACACATGAATGCCCAAATCCTTCTGTGAGTTTTTTAGCTCCATTGACCCCCATTTGCCAAAAAAGCAGCATTTGGATTATTTTGGAAGGAGCCCAAGCACTTGAGGCTCTATTCTGTCTTTTGCGACGGAGGCACACATATTTTCCTGCCTAAGCATGCTGTGCATGGCAGGATTGTTGTGTGTCAGTTGCTCACTGTTGGAGCTAATGCCTAGTGCTGGTTGAAACCTTAGTCTCAGATAAACTCTCTGGCACGTAAAAGCATCTTTATGGCTTGAAAAACAAACCCCATGTCTTTCAGCGTGGGGTTTTTTGTGTGTGTTATGAGGCATTGGTAGAAAAAGGAAGTTATTTCCCTTTTCTATTTATTTTACAGCGTGATCTGAACAGTAGATTTCCTCCTTGACCCCTTCCTTTGTGTGAAGCATTGTATGGATACAGAACAGATAGAATCATTTAGGTTGGAATAGGCCTCTAGGATCATCAGGTCTTTGTCCAACATCTCCCTGACCCCTAGATCATGTCCCAAAGTGCCACATCTACTTGTTTTTTGAACCTCTCCAGGGATGGTGACTCCACCACCTCCCTGGGCAGCCTGTTCCAGTGCCTGGCCACTCTTTCAGTAAAGAACTTCTTCCTAATGTCTCATCTAAACCTCCCCTGGTGCAACTTGAGGCCATTACCTCAAGTTCACCTATTTGTCTTTCTGTTAGTCTCTACTAGGTTGTGTGGACACCTTGATACTTATAGAGATGGCTATTTCACTTCATCCAAAGGTCTGAGAGAAATGCTTGGTAGTTTTACCACGTTTCCAGAGTTTACTTTAAAGTCTTCTTTGAATCTTGTAGAGGATATTTAATTAGCATCTTCACCAAACTTTATTTTTAGTCTAGTGAACCACGGTGCAGGTTTTGGGCAAGTCCACTGAAAATGCAGGACCAGAAGAAGTTGAGTTAAATGACCTTTTGATGTTTCCCTATCTTCATTACCTTAAAACAGAGAGCAAAACCTTAATGTCATAATTTTAGAGAACCTCTCAACCAGCTCATTTTGAAGACATAGTAGTTGTACCTTGAATGAGTCTATCTTTCTATTCTTCTGCCTTGGTATTGGCCCATAACCTAAAAGTATGTTTCAAAAGAAACCCTTAGGATCTGTGCTGAGATTAGACAAATTTTAGGCTTCAGATGGTTAGCATCTACTGCAAATCTTAGTGTAAATAGAGAGGTTTTAGTGGTGAGCTCCAGATGAGCATCTGGGTTTGAGCACAATGCTGTATACAGCTCTGCTGCCCTGGGATATATTACAGGGGGGGAAATAGAAGTGCTCACAAATGAAGAATAAGCTTTTGTTTTCATTGGCTGGAATAACGATAGGAGTTCAGTGTAAACACGGTGAAAATGAAGACATGCATGCTTGATATTGAAGGAAAGCTTGGTTTTAACTAATATATTAGAGAAATTGTTCCAGAACACTACATCCTTCCAAAAATAATAACCCTGTCATGTCGGCAAAGTTGGTGTCAGCATGGGTTACCTGCTGCGTACAGAAAGTGCTGGTCATGTAAGTTAGATCTGCCTCGGGGCTAGTCTGACTTGCACACCCGACCTTTCAGAAATGTTTTTTGTTCATTAATCAATGTTCTTTGCTCCAGCTTGCCAGCTTCCCTTCTTTCCCCTCCTTCACTGTCCTCCTTTCTAGTTTGTCAACCTACCTCCCCCAGTAACCTCTGACTACATATTAAACGGTGGCTCCTAATAGCTCCAGTTGAATTTTATTTCACTTTCAGTAAGGCCAGGCAGCCACACAAGTAATTTTTTTTTTTCCCCCCTTAAATTATGCTGGACAAAACACGTGTGAATGCTTTGGATTGTGATAAAATGCAACTGCTGTTGCAAATGACCCTCTACGATTTTAGGAATAGCAACTACCAACGTGATGTGAAGGGCACTTGTTTTAGACCCTGCATTTCAAGGACATTTTCATACATTTAGTTCATGCAAGGGGGTTTTAGACTCAGGTGGGTTAACGCTGCCTGGTTCAGGAGAAGCAGGAGCTGTTTTGAAGCTTCACCTACATATCACAAACTGAACGTGAACTCGAGCTGAGATTCAAAAAAATGCAGTAGGTTAACTCTGGAGGTAAAGAAGCTTTGTTCTTAAACTCTCAATAAACTCTTGCACTGCCTGATTTTTCTCAGGTCTGGAATGCAAGTTGAGCGAGGAGAGGATGGGAAAGGAGATGAGGAGATGTTTATTGTGCCTCTAGTAAAGCAGTTACACACTTAGATTGTCCTTGGCAGCACCTACATGGATGGAACCGAATCATCTTTACCCCAGACCAAGGATTTTACCAGTAGAATTTCCTTATTGCTGTCTCATGGTGGCTAAGATCCTACTATAGATAAAACCTAAATAGTCAGTAAATGGTTTTTTTTGTTCACAGTATATTTAAAGCAGTGTCTTATTACTCCATAGGATGCAAGTCCAGATGACTTTTTTCAGCTTAATGATGACTTGAAGAGCATGAATGGGTTGTGGTGTGTGAAAGCTTCATTTTGCTCAGAAAAAGTGTTGTGGTGTTGGTTTGGGGGTTTTTTTGTCAGCTTTTCTTAACTCACTTCAGTAAACATTAATATAGTTGTGAAACAACTACAGCAATAGGAACAAATTCTCATTTTTCAGAGTCAAAATATTCATTGGCTTCAAGGGAATAAAAATTGGAGTGTAGCTGAAATATTACTTTTAAAAAAAAAATGTTTTCAACTATAATTTCAGTTATCAAGACCAAAATAGCTTGTACATCACAAGTTTCACCTACAAAAAGAAGGAACCTTTAAGATGTTCCTATTTCAAGTATTTGCAATAAATTATAACTACTTTTGGAATGTTTTTCCAGACAAAAATATTACCCTGTTAGGAAGCAAATTTTTATCTAGGAGGGGAGTTTTCAGCTATTTCAAAAAGCACTATAAGCCAATGAGACTGTCTACATGTAAAAAACATTCATGAAGCCTTGACCTGGGATGTCAGGACAGATCTGTAGATATTTAAAGAGTATATCAACTGGTGAATATTTATGTATCAGTGTGGCAAGGTACCAGCAATGTTATAACAGTAGCTGGGCACCATTGTGTTTTACTTGAGGGAAATTCAATATGAATAAAACAGCAACTTTTCAAACATGACATTTAATCCACGCATGTAAATCATATCAGGGGATCTATTATTCATTATTAAAAGGGCACCATATTTTTATTACACTGAAAATGAAACACAAATGCTGTGAAAAATTTAGTGCCTTTTCCTGAAGTTTCAGGACACTTATCATGCAGTCATCTAGCAAGGGCTGACACTCATTTTAAAATATAGCCACAAAATTAATACATTTGAACTCTTTTGCTTGGGAAGAAGAGGATTTCACCGAGTGAGGTGGATTTATTTTTTATTTAAGGCTTCCTAAATACTTAAGCTGGCAAAGTGCTTTGGCAGTGCTCACACTGGAGTTAGATATATAATGAATAAACCTCCTATCTTTGTTATTAGTCATTTCCAGCATTTTCTTCCCTGAAGTGCATTTTGAAAACTACATATATCAGAAACTGATTAACATGACCTAAGGTATTAATTCTTAAAATATGATGAAACAAACACTTTCAAGGACCTTATTTTCTGTATGTCAGCAGCTGTCTAAGGACTTGTGATGCTTTTAGTAATTACAAAACAAGGTATCATTAGGAAAAGTAGAGCACAAACTTTTTTTTTTTGCCTTCCCCCCCTTCTTTTATTCTTGAGTGAAACGCTGGCACAGATGAAGAACATTTAGCTCTAGGATACTTTATAGGACATAACATAAGAGTTTGATACACTAGGAAAAAAAAAGATAGGAAGTAATAATGCTTGGCAGTGCCAGAGGACTTTCAAAATGAGAGCCACTTAAATTTTCCCTGGATGCAATTATTTGTAGTTGGGATGATAAGGTGCTACGTGAACCTTTTGGTAAATGCAAGAGCTGAGCTTAGACAGATGCTGGTATTTATTTGGAGACTGCAGGTTTGGTGGGATTTCTTTATGCAGCAGGAACTTATATTTATTGCTGCTCCAGCTTTATCTGAGTTTGTTTGGGGGTTTTGGTCTTTGATTGCTATTTGCTTTTTGCAGCAGCTCCTCAAAGTGCATGTTTTCAGAGCAGTTGTGTCCTGCTGTGTCACACCCCTGTGCCATCCTGGGGACAAAGCTCTGTGGTGGGTGATGAGCAGCCCTTGGACTGGACACTGCTGGTAGCCCTTCCAACAGTGTTCTTCTCCCCAAATGACCACGAGCCTTTCTCCTTGCTGTGGGCTCAGCAGAAAGTGTCAGAGGGACCTCCTTTGGCTCAGTGCGTGGATCCTGCTCCATCCACGAGCTGCATCCAGGTGGTTTCCCTGGAGACCTTTGCTGCCCGTTGTGCAAAGCTTCATTTCCAGCACTGTGTGAAGACTTGAAGGGGTTTGTTAAGCCTGGTGGGCTGACATGGCAGAGCTATGGCATATTAGAATCTATTCCATCAGCCCAAGAAGGTATTACATCTACATTCTAAAGAAGGGCAATGAAGCTGGTGAGGACTCTAGAGCACAAGTCTCATGAGGAGCAGCCTCACCATGTGGTCTATGTTGGAAAATGTAGCAGATATATGTTAAAAATGAGGAGCACCTAGGGACAGAGTTTTATTTTGGACCATTCCATGACCCATTCCCTACCTACTGGGAAATTATACCTGTAAGAGAGCTTGGCATGAGCCATAGGATACAAGAGTTGTGCAAAAGCCATCAGCAGGAAGGCAAAATGCAGCATCCTTAGCTCCAAGTAAACTCCAAAAAACCAAAAAGACACTGAGAACAAAATAGATTCTTGCCCCAACAAAAAGTGCTGTGAGTGGAAAAACAGAAGAATTCCATGACTCACTGGAGCTGATGGTCCTGAACTGCAGAAAGGGGCTTAAGCTGTGGTTTGGTCTGTATTTGGGAGCCAGTAAAACACCCTCAGAAGACATTTTTTTTTTTCTTAAAATACCTGGTTTTGAAGAATTTCACATTTTAAATCATTTTCTGTGACCTCAGGATGAGCAGCGTAGTTGCAAAGCTGTACTACAGAAATAGAAAGTGTCCTTTATGTTGCAAAAAGTGATGTTATTTAAACATGCAATTTTTAAGCAGGGCATAAAAGGAAAAAGGGATTTGATTTTCCTGTTCAAAACATGACTGGATGTGACACTTTGAAACGTGGTCTAGGGGTCAGGGAGATGTTGGATGGAGGTTGGACTTGATGATCCTAGAGGTCTTTTCCAACCTAAATGATTCTGTGATTCTGTATCAGGAGTCTTCTTGAGTTTTTTTTGCTGGAGGGGTGATAGTTGAGCTCTTGGTAAAGGAGCAGAGCCTGAACAGATCTGGACCATCCAGGAATGACTGCAGGATGGTGAAATCCTCATAGGAGAAAAAAGTTCTTTAACATGAGGGTGATAGATCAGTGGAATGGGCTGCCCAGAGAGGTGGTGGAGGCCCCATCCCTGGAGCCATTCAAGGTCAGGCTTGATGGGGCTCTGAGCAGCCTGCCCTAGGTAGAGATGTCCCTGCTTATTGTAGGGAGGATGGACAAGATGACCTCTAGAGGTCCCTTCCAGCCTAAAACATTCTGTGATTCTGTGACTGGCCCAGCTTCCCTGGTGAAGGGAGCATTGGTGCATCCCCAGCTGGACCAAAACTTATGGAGGAAGGGGATGCTGTGCTATGAGAGGTGTGATGGGGAATCCAGAGCAGCATCAGGACAGAGACTCGAGATGGAGAAGGTGATGGAGGAAAGAAAAAGGAGCTAAAAGCTGCTTGCTCCTGCCTGGGAGCCTGGGCAGGCAGGGCAGCACTGCTGCCTGACTCAACTGTGCTGGACAAGCCACGTCTTCCTGAGACTCCTTGGCTCCAAGTGTCCTCTCATGACAAAAGAAAGAAACTCTGCTGTGTCACCTCAGTGGCCTGTGTTATCTCAGGGGAAGTCATGCTCTGGCTGTGCTGGAGTCAGGCTCAGGAATAAATGAGTTGGGAGTGGCAGAAGGAGCTGGGTTCCTGCCTTCCTCCTCCAAAGACAATTTCTCCCCTCGCACGATGAGGTCAGAATCCAGCAGTAGATCACCAGAAAGGCTCGGGGAGGCTGGAGCTGGCTGTACCATACATTACTACTCCCTGCTGGTCAAAGAACAGAAAAGAATTAGCAGCAGATGTGCCAGGACAATTAGCAACAGATGCAGAGGCTAAAGCTCACAGAATGCAAACATTATACCCCTGTACCTGGGATGATAAAAGGCCAGATTCTGGTCCTCTGGTGTAAGGGAGTCGTGCTGTATGTGATGCTGCTGGAGTTAACTGCACCCTGAGTTATTTCTCCTAAAGGAAAGGGAGGTGGTGGGGAATTGTCACTGCTCTAGTAACATGGGAGCAATTAAGTGCCCCATCAGGGCAGTTAATGCAGCTCTGGGAAGGTTGGGATGCTGGGTCACAATGAAGGTGGTGGTACTGTTTAAAAGGAGGTCTGCAAGTTGCAGGGAGAGAAGTCAGGGTGTTTTTTGACCTATGTCAGGCTTGGCAGGGCTGTTCTCTTTTTCAGAAAATAGAAAAAAAAATATTTATATATCTATATATATGGGGAAATGAATGATAGTGCCCTGCGTGGTCCTCCCTTGATTTGTGTGTTGTTGGCCTCAGATACCTGTTCAAAGACAGGCAGCAGTGGAAAGCTGGGCAAGGAAGTTTCCAGCTACTCCAGGACATTGTGATGATAGATAGGACTTTTGGAAAGCCTTAATAACGTGATATTTTATTTTTTACTTCAGTCTGTGTTTCTATTCCCTCCCCTCTGGCCTTTTATAAATTTCAGAGTTACACAAACACTTCCCAAGAACGTCCTTCCCTCTGCCTGTGTTCTGGCCTTGTGTGTGAACAGGGAGGGCTTGAAACCTGGCTGTGAAAGATCCACCTTATTTCAGCCTTGTCTCCAGCACTATTCATTTTACACAGTGAAGTAAATTTTTATTTGTTAATGAAATAGTTTGATGGGAACTGCTTCTGATTTAAAAGGCTTTCAAGCCATGTTTTACACCGGTGAGGTTCATTTGCCTCAGTTTTCATGATCAGAAATGATGAAATATTAATTTATATGGTGTTTTGCAAGATTCTTGTGTATAACAAGTAAACATTGAATTGTCTTTGGATACTCTAATTAACTTTAATCTGTTTAAGTTGTGCATGTTTAGTGGTCGGGTTTTTGTGTTATGTGAATTAGGTAATGTAATTTTTGTCCTTTTTCTTCTAAATCAAAAGCATTCGAGGGATTACAGGAGAGAAGCAAAGGTTTATTTCTTCCCTGACAAGGTTAAAGCCCAAGAATAAGTCAGACAAAACCCCCCAAAATCCTGGCACTGGATCTGTTTATTGAAATATTCAAATAGAACTCATTCTCTTTCTCGAGGAAACGATTTCTTTGCTGGAATTATGGTGGCATATGGGGAAGTAAGATGTATTACAATAAAACTGATATAAAACAGTGGAATTCAGAAATAGTGGCAAGAGATAATTTTAGTTCACTATGATTTAATTCAATTAAATGCAACACTGTTAACTGCAGACTAAGAGGAATGACTCGTGCCTGTGCAGGCACACTCCAGCATTATTTATTCTCTGCTGCATCTCTCTTTGCAGAAGATCTCAGTGGAAATTTTACCTAAGCAAGGAGAAATGGTGAACTAAGGAGGTAGAAGGTAGAGCCATTAAAGCCCAGGAAGGTATATTTATGAACATTAATGGTGTTGGTGCAGCTTTAGGGACTAATAGTGCTTCAAAAGAGGTTGCTGCCAGCAGGGAAGATATAACTGCTGATTTTTATTTTATTATCATTATTGTTATTGTTGTTATTGTTTTATTATTTGTACCTGAGGACACACCTCAAATATTGAGTTTAGTTTTGGGCCCCTCACTCCAAGAAGGACGTTGAGATGCTGGAGTGTGTCCAGAGGAGGGCAACAGAGCTGGGGAAGGGTCTAGAGCACAAGTGTGGTGAGGAGCAGCTGAGGGAGCTGGGGGTGTTGAGCCTGGAGAGAAGGAGGCTCAGGGGAGACCTTCTCACTTTTGACAGCCCCTGGGGGTTGGTCTATTCTCCCAAGAAACAAGCGAAAAGATAAAAGGAAACAGCCTCAAGTTGCACCAGGGGAGGTTTAGGTTGGACATAGGAAAAATTTCTTCCCCCAAAGGGTTGTCGATCCATGGCCCAGGCTGCCCAGGGCAGTGGTGGAGTCCTCATCCTTGGAGGGGTTTCAAAGCCATGGAGATGTGGTGCTGAGGGACATGATTTAGTGGTGGGTTAATGGTTGGACTTGGTGATCTTGAGGTTCTCTTCCAAGCAAAATGATTCTATGAGCATGACAACCCAAACCCACAGAGCACCCAAGAACCATAGGTTTCCATCAGAGCTGTGTGCCTGCTCCCAGCAGTCACCAGGATGGAAATGAAAGCCCACAGGTGGCTGTCTGAATTCTTGGCACACCAGCACAGAGCAACAGGCAGAGACCTGGTCGGGATCTTTATATGGATTCAACTGAAAGCATTTGCTTGCTTGGTAGGAATGTTTTATTTGACCATGTAGGTTGAGATGTGTGACCCTGTCCTACCAGGGTCAAACACCCCCTTTTCATGCGTGAGGATTCCCAGAAGGAATCATAGAATGAAGTCCTACAGCCTCAGGTGCAGGGCAAAATCCTCCTTTTTCTTCCTATATGTTTTGTGTTCATGTGTTTGGATCATGGCATGGCTTGAATATCCAGCTCCTGTGACTGTAAGCAAAGGGACCCTTCCAGTCCTGCAGAGCAAGTTTGCAATCTAGGTCCAGGATGGGGCCTTATAGCAAATGAAGAATAACTGAGCGGGAAACAAAAATTGATATTTTACTCATCACAATCACCTTTAATAGTCACAATTACCTTTACCCCAACTTCTTGACCACTAGCTGCTTGCAAGAAGACTGGTAGAGAATATTTATTCTAAAAGAAAGAAGAATTCTGGAAACAAGGGAGAACCCAAAGGGGATGTTGTGATACAGCAGCAATTTGAGCTGCTCATGCTTTGGGATTGTTCAATAATGCAGGTAATTGTCTTTGATCGTAGCCTTGTAAGCAGCACCTTTAATTTGTAGCACGGGGGTTGCTATCTAGCACCCAGCTAGCCAAATGAAATGTATGGCTTGATTAAGGATCTCTTTTGTCAGTAATTTGTGCCTAATGTTTTTAGCTTTCCCACGGGCTGTTATAGAAAATGGTAAATCTGGTTTAAATGAAACCTGATACTGTTAATGGTTTAATAGCAGCTGCCACAGGGTTATGGCATTTTTCAACAGATGCTTCTGTTTCATTTTAAGCCTACACTAAGTCTTGGAATATATTTACATAATTAATATAAAGTACACCTACATAATAATGACAATATTTATAGTTTTAAAAGATTTCCTTAAATGACTTCCCCTCTCTTGCCGTTATCTAATCATAATATATAATTCAAAACAGGGAGGCATATTATTAAAATAATAATTTATGTTCACCTCTTCAAGAAATTTGCAGAATCCATGAGCATGTATCATCTCTTAACTCAGCAGTTATTGGTGTGGGTGCTTCAGAAAAAGAGAGAGAAAAACCTTGGCTGTACTTTTATGCTCCATCAGGAGCATAAAAAAGTGATGCTTGTATTTAAAACTATCAGTCAAGAAAGAGCTGAGTTGAGGTGTGTATTTATCTGCAGAAATCTTTGAAGCAGTAAAGATTTCTGGCTGGTTTTCAGCTGCAGAAAGTCACCAGATTGAGGAAATCCCTGCTAATAGAAGAAGACTTTGGCATTTTGGGCTTTTAATGGCAGGTGATGAGTTTGGATGGATGTCTTCTACTTGGAGGTCTTATTCTGGGTTTCAGAAAGTACTGAAGGCTAGTCCTCCAGGACATTGTCAGGGTGAATATTGAATATTGTAATATATATGGGTATAAATATGTGATATTGTGATATATATTGAATATCTCTTGAATATTGTGGCCTTCTACAAGTGCATGCTAATTCACATGGAGGAGAAAAGGCTCCTCTGCCTTGGCTGGAAGGCCAGGTAAGGTCGAGCAGGAATCTCTGCAAGGCAAATGTCCCAGGACATTTACCTCTATGAACTTTGAGGCTTGAAATGGGAACAATAAAAGGTGGAACACAAACAACAGAACAATCTCTCTATTAGACAAGCATCCAACATATTTTATTTAAGAGACTAGAGAGTCCTAGTTCTCCCTAATCCAGGAGAACATGTAGGAGCAGTGGTGAAGATGTTTTGCTGTACGAGGTGTAGCTGAGGTGTATTTTCTCCCCTTGTCCCCAGGTGACCACCCTTCAGAGCTGTTAGCCAGGATTTGATGGTTGTCACCTTCCACATTCTAGCTTTTGTGTGCTTTTTATTTTATTTGCCCTTTTGAATGGATTAGAGCAGTTCAACAGGACCTGGGTCAACCTCCACATGAGTTTCTAGCAGATAAAATTGTGGCATAGGACCTCCAGGGACCTAAAGCTTTGGTAACCTTCTTCTTTGCCAGCCTTTGGTGTGCTGAGTTTACCACCTCAAAATCCTTTTTGACCCTACCCTGAGGTTCACAGACTTTGCAAGAAGAGTTTCCCTGCTTTAATTTGAAGGTGGAAGGCTCTTGTGGACCAATATCATTCCCAGAACTGGGTGGAGAAGAGTTTATGACTTGGTGAGGAGCAAGACTTCACATGTTCTCACTGGGTATTTGGATGAATTCTCCTAAACTGCTGCAAGAAGAACCCAGTGGTGAATCTCAGTAAACCCTCATGGGGACACCACAGGTTCCCAAGTTGGTTTGTTTAAGTTTTCTAGTGGAATTGTTTCTCCACTACTGGTAAATACAGAAAACAAACACTTTCAGAAAGCCAAGGGAAAAAAAACAACCCACAAAATTAGCATGAAAAAAAAGCACAGCACTTTCCATCGGAGTGGAAAATTGTTCAAATACATGATTTGGTGGGAAGAGAAGAGTTGTTAATTGTTTTAGCATGCAGAATCCCTTCAAAGGTATGAAGTTTGTACAGCTTTATATGTCATAAAGAAAGCTGCTTCCCTTGTGATGTTTTTATAGCTAATAAATCATCTTTTTTCCTTCTTTTCTAGGTTCTACCACCTAGAAAAGCTGTGAAGCCAGGCATGGTCCTCATCTTTGAACTCTTCCTTCTTCGTGGGACCTGTACATGGATTGATAGGGAAGTGGGGTGGGGAGCTTTTCCCTTGTGTGACAACAACTTCAATGCTTTGGAGGGAAAATTCAAGTGTCCCTTCCTCAGAGGCCATTATGACTCCAAAGTTGACAGATTCAAAAAAATTGAAGCTTTGATCTCTCAAGACTTGGATCATTGGTTGTGCAACCTCTACTTTCAGGTTGGTTTGGGGTTTTTTTTAATAGACCTATTAGTTTAGTCACTGTTCCTCAGAACAGGTTCCACCTTCCTTGTCAGTCTCTCCAAAAAGCTCTTTATCCACCTACCCAGTAGACATATAATAAAAATTAAAATCAGTCATTTCCAACGTTCACATGAAATTAGTGAGGGGTTTACAGCCAAATTTTAGAGTCATTTCAAATATCAAAATATTGTTTAGGATGCTGAGTAATTGGATCAAAAAAATGGGTCAATAGTTGAAATTCTGAGTCTGAGTCTGTCATCAATACATGTTAAGTTCCTCCATAGTTTTAGTGGATCTCAGAGATGCTTTCACATGACTACAAAATAAAATAATATTGTTTATGACATTGCATTTGTATGTCTGGGATCCCCAGTGAGCAAGCAAGGCTCTGTTGTGGTAGGAACTTTATTTTTGAATAGTTTTTGGATATAATTCAGATGTGGCTTTTTTTTATGTATGTCTTTGAAAATGGGCCTGAATTAAGAACTACTCTTCAGTGGAAGCTTTTTCTGAATGTGCAAATTAAGGGTGGTGGTGTCACTGAGATACATTCCCTCATGCAGAATCTTAAGACCTCAAGCTTGTCCCTCTTTTACAGTCATGTCTGGCTCAGGATAAAACACCAAAAGAGATGAATTCTGAAAGCATCTCAATTTTAATACGTGAGCTTGCTTAGTAGAAAGTGTAGTTATTCTTTTTCTTGTAGTGATGGTTTTCAGGCAATTTTCTTTTTTGGGTCTGTCAAGAATAGAAGAAAGTGAAAATAACTTCAGAATCATGTAGAGATATAAGACTTTATACCAAAAATATACCTAAGATACGCCAGGAAAGAGAATGTCAGAAGCAACATTAGTAGGGCCATGGTAAAAAAACACCCAGAAGAGTCAAAATTGGTTGAAATGGGGGTGGGGGAAGACCCTAAAGCTGCAAAATTTGTCTCTCAACTCAGTGTATAAGCTGAGATGATTTAATGATCCAGGGCATCTATATTTTCCCAGCTGATTCTAAATCTGGGTTGTGAGTCACCTCCATTTACTGAGATGTCTGCTTTAGTCTGTAAGCGTGGGGAAGATGAACAGGGGAAATTAATATGAGAGAAAACTGTAGTAAATGGAGTACAGAGAAACAAGAACTTCCTCAAAGCCTCATAGCAGCTTCCAGGGTTCACAAATAGTGTGCAAACAAGTGTGTTCTGGCTTTGTGGAATACTGAACTGCTTGGGTTCATATTTTTTTTTTTCTCTTAACAGATAATTAAACTACCAGAGGATTCAGATAAACAAAATAAGTGTGATACACTTCTCACCTGTTCAAGCATTGCTGAGAAAAATGGTGCCTCAGAGAAGGTTGAAGAGTCTGGACCACAAGGTGAGGGGTTCAAATTTTCATGTTTCTATCCAGATTTTCATTGGAGCACCCCATAGTGTCATTTCAATGTTGGCTTAGTCATTATTGTTCTTGTTAAGTCAGATTTTCCTCCTTCAGATATTGGTCCAACATGTGTTACAGCAGGAATACTGTGATTCTTATTTTAAAAATATTGCTTAACTTTGTTTTCAGTTGGGAGCAATTTAAACCAGCCTCATTGCTGAGGATGAAACTTTCCATGCTGGCCTCTCAGGCTGAATAGTGCTTGGAAAGTCACAGCAGTAACAGTTCAGCTGCTTATGGCACCAAGATTGCAGGAAGAAATAAGAAAGAATTTTTTTTTTTTGTCTAATTGTTTCTGGAATAACTTTAGCACCTCCCTGGGCTAGAATAGAGACTTCAGATTTGGCAGGGAGATAGTTCTGCCCTCAGTCATGCCTTATGCTACTCCTATGAAATTCCATTAAGATTCAATCAAGTGATGACCCATAGAAAAGGCAAATTATCATTTACTTACGTGCATCAGACCTCCCCAGAAACTTTCTTTAAAAATCACTGGATGTTACTTCTAGGCTGAGCATCCTCCCTGGCATCTCTGAGTCTCCTGATGTGGCCACATTAAAGACATAATTGACTATATTGCAATGAACTCAGAAATTGCTCCTCTTCTGCTAGAAATCCAGGAATGAGAAGAATGGCAGGACACTGCCATTGGTTTTTCTTCTTCAGCCTATGGGATCTGACTGCCACAGACAAATAATTCATTTTTGGTGTACAGACACTTCTCTTTTCCTTCTTGTTCAAGGAACTGAAGGATGCAGCCAACTCATAGCTTGTAGTGTCTGTGTGAATGTGCAGATCTGAAACAGAGGTTTAGCTCTTCAGCACAGAGGTTCCTCAGGCATTTGAGAACAGCAGCAGTGATGCACAGCAGAAAACATGGGAGGAGAAAGAGGAGGATATTGGAAGGAAAGAAAGAGAGCAGATAAGCAATAATCATTTAGCACAGTGATTGGAAAGCTCAGGTTGGAAGGATAACAGGATAATTGGCCAGTAGAAATATTTTTTCAGGCAGTGAATGATGGTTTAGGAGATAAAATGAGGTTCACCCTATGACACTTTTAGGCTAAGCAGTGAGTGCACTGTCAGAAGAAGGTTTTTATATAACCACCCTGATACCAGAAGTAAATATACTGGTAATATAAAGATAAATATACTGAAGATAAATATACTGATACCCCTGATACCAGAAGCAAAGTAAATACTCACTGTACTGAGGAGTAAGGTTCTGTTTGTTGCCCTATATCTTCTACATATCTACTAAGGTGCTTCTAGATGCAACAAACCATGACTAGCAGATCCAAAAGGTGGAGTTGCAGCCAATTTTTCTCAATGGTGAAGAGTTATGGACAAGTTCTTAATAAATCAAACTTGTTACCAGTGTTTGCTCCTACCATCAGTCTTTACATGCACATGGGCACACTCATACACATAAAGGCTGCAAATAAATCAGTGATACTTTTGGAAACACACAGGAAACCTTGTGATACTTAGTTGGAGAAGTCCAGGAAGATATATTTATAAGAACTAAGAAAGACCATTAGTGCATGTCCCATTTTGGGTGCAAACAGGCTGATAAGCTGGTCATGGAAGAACTGCAATTTCAATGCCAAAGAGATTTGCCCTAACTAGATTTCTAGGAGTAATTTTTGATATTGTTTATATTTATTTATTTTTCTTGGAGCCTTCTTTAAAGATATTATTAGCTGCTAATATCCCCCATGGGTTTGTTTTTTAATGTATCTATGCAGTGCTACAGTATGCTGTTTCTGCTGGTGATATGTTGCTAAGAGATTTAATAATGGGTAAACAAACACAACATGTGGTAATCCATTTCAAATTAAAAGTTTATTAAACGCTAGCTTGATGACTTTCTGGCTATTTACAATTAAAGGAGCAAACCTTAGGGAACTGGAGATCACGTGGTGAAAATCACGACTTCAACATTTCCAGCAGAAAAATGTGTTTATGATCTGGTGCAAGCTGTCGCACATTGATATGCTCTATAAATACTGTATTATATCTGTTAAACCACCAAAAGCAGGGGGGAAAAAAGGGCTCTGTTAAAGTGACATTAAGGTTGAGACACAAAGCAGAGGAAGCAAGAGCAGAATGAAGACTGGTGCCCTGGAACTCACTCTACTGCAGTAGTCTAAATAGTGAGTGATCTTCCATATCAAGACCAGATGTGGTGCTGCAACATATAAGCAAAATAGAGCAGGTTAGGAGATGGTGTTTTAACCTTCACTTCAAATTTGTCTTGGTTTTAGAAGTTTAAGACAGAGCCTTCCTATTATTTCCATGAACTCCAGGCTACAGTGTTGTGTTAAATCACAGCTCTGGGTATCTGCTGCAGAGGATCTCACTTCCAGAGTACAATGCAGGGGGATGCAACCTAATACCTCCCATCCTACCTCCTTTGGAGATCACAGATGCACATTATCACATTATTCTACCTCTTAGTCCAAACCACATCTTCTCTCCATTCTTCTCAGGTGGTATTCCACGAGTGGTTCATGGACAAAGACAGCTTCTGTTTTCATGATCATCCTGCTGTTGATCTGTTGTCTCCTTAAGGGATCAGCAACCCCTGTCGATACATAAATGATAATTTCTCCATGGAATTCATTAGCCATTGTTGTGTGGAAGGTGGTAACAACTCTCATAGAGGTAGGATAGGTAGGAAAATTTGGTGCAGCTACAAGAAATGTTGCCTTGATAGGCTTGGATCTAAGTAACCCAGTCTTCTAAGTGCACGAAAACTTCAGAAATTAAAACCACTAAATATACAAATTCTTCAGGAGAGCAAGATTTCATCAAGTTACTCATGGTGAAATCCACACCAAGATCCCCTTTGACTTCAGTGTCCATAGAAAAGGCTTCACATGTGCAAAATGTCAGTATAACCCAGCCTGTTTTTGAAGGTGGCAGCTCTTTCATCTTCAGAAAAGTAGCTGGACAGCACTTGTCTATTTGTTCTCCAGTTCAAACACCTCTAGGTCACCCGGGCTCATTTGGGAAGTGTTAGTCTGCACTTGTTGGGAACATTCTTCCAAGTGCTTGCTCTGCTGTCTGTGCTGTTCCTCTGACTTGACATGGACACCACCTATTTGTGCCCCTCAGAAATGGTGATTGAATAAAACAAGCAACTAGAAACAAGGGACAGTTTTATCCTCTGCAGTTTGTAGAACTGAAGAAAAACTTTTGACATTCCAGTGACTTCTCACACACATAGAAGGCCTCCTACTACCTCAGCTCTTTGGAATAAACACCTACACACAGGTTTTCTAGGTGTCTGCAACATTTTCTTTCCAGTTTGCTTGTCCCTCATTCCCTCTTGCTCTACTATACTTTGGAAGTGCAAAGAAAAAAGCAACTCAGCTGTTTGAGAATGGCGTGAAGGACACTTATTTTGTTACAGTGAACAAATAGCTCATTTTCCCCCTAAAATTTAATTTTCCCTCCCCTACAAGGTTTTCTGTCTAACAGCAGCACGTGGCTCATCTGCCCCATGCATCAACCAGAAGAAAAGTTTGAAAGTTGTTTCACTTCCCAAACTCTGAGCTTATAGCAGAAATAAATATTACACAGAAGGATCCTTTTCAGGTGTGCAGTTTATCTAGTTACTGTGGAGCCTTTTTTGGTCTGTCTTCCTCCTGGCTGTTAAAAAAAAGGTTGTTTTGCACCCCTTGGCTTTGGCAGTTGCACTGGAGCTGCAAAGCTTTAAACAGTTGCACAGGTCTTTAATTGTAAATGAGTTTTGACAGGGCTGCTGGGCAAAGGGCTGGCCCATCCCATCGTGATGCTGGCCAACAGCCCCTGCCTGCTCCTGGAGCAGGGGAACATGTGGAAGGAATTGTTCTTTTACATTTCACAGCTTGTCATTTCCTCTGCAGGGCAACCTCTGACCTCCCCGCTAGATCCCGACACCCATAAGGGAAGTATTCCCACTGTTGTAAAGGAAGTGGGGAAGCACTTTAAAGCTGCAGGAGGAGGAGAAGTGTGTGTGTCAGAAGGAGCTGGGAGGAAAAGAGAAGAGCTTAAAGTGCTTCCAGCAGGTTAGGGCTTTTATTGCTTTAATTTACTGGAAGTTTGCAAAGAGATCTACTTGTGGCATGTGTGTAAATAGCCCCATCTCCCTCCCTCCTCGCCCTGTGATATCATCTCACCCTTATTTCACCAGGCAAAGGAAGAGTTTAAACCCATTGTGAGGGATCAAAAAGTGGTGGGCTCCCCTCTCTAGAAAGTATTTGTTGGCCAAATGTGTTAGTAATTACAAGGTGTGTGTGGAGTGCACTGACAACATTAGATTACGGCTGGTGTTTCCGTGACATTTTTACATCCTTTCATTTTATTTGGCCATTTATATCCGTGGAGCACAACATGTTGCTGGGAGGTGCTTGGGAAGTATTTTTTTCCTCCTTCTTCTTGCAAGATGTTAATAGAGATACCCTTTGTTAATTGTGCTGCTAAACGATGTAAGAGCTCCTGCCCATATTAACATCAAGCAGTGTTTGCTTCTGAGATACGTAGGGTTTCTTTTGAAGGCAAAGCCTTGCAAGTTCCTCTGGTTGGTTTGGGGTTTTTGTGTAGTTTTAAATCCCAGATAAAATGGATGTGTCTGAGAATTGAGTAACACAACCCCTAAGTCCTGTCCTAAACTCAGATATCATCGTCATGGCCAGAGGCAGATGTACCACAGGTGAGAAATGGTTTTGTTGAGAGGATTGTATTTCTTCACAGCCACTTCTGAAGCAGTTTGAAAACCAGTGAGCTTTCCTTGCAGTATTTCTCATTACACTGCAGTGAGGTGGTTTCTCCTCCTGATATGTGGTTTGCTTCTACGTCACACTCGTATGCAGATGCACAAACAATTACCTAAACCAAAAAAACCTAAATGTGTTCTCATTGGTAGCTCCTCATGGGTGCCACTTTAAAGGGAACAAAGCAATATTTTAAAAAGAAGGTTGGTTGCCCTTCATGTTTTCCTACAGACAGCTGAACCTTCTCTTTCTCTGCTGGTCTTTCCCTCCTCTGAGCAGGACTGTGTAAAGGGTGGGGTTGATTCTTTCAGATAGGATCAAATTCAGCTCCCAGGGCAGTGGTGGAGTCCCCATCCCTGGAGGGATTTAAAAGCTGTGGAGATGTGGTGCTGAGGGACATGGGTTTGTGGTGACCTGGCAGTGCTGGGTTAATAGTTGGACTTGATGATCTTAAAACCTAGATCTTTTCCAACCTAAATGATTTTAAATGAGTTCCCAGGACTAGACTAGAGCTAATCTGGCATAAACTCTTCAACACATAGTGGAGTTCCCAGTGTTTAGTGGTATCCTCTGAATCACTGGTTCATCCTACAGATTGACTCCTGTTGCACCACAGGACTTGTTACAGAAGACATCACCAAAGAGAGGGATTTCCAGGCCTAATGTAGAGGATAAAAAAAGTTGCATTAGATACTACAAAGGATTAAGAAGCAGTAAGACACCCTCTATTATTAAAGGTCATGCTCCTACTCTCAGCTATTGCCCCAAGAAAGCTGACAAAGGTAGTGGAGTAACACAAACATTATAATTTCCAAGCTTTTTCCATCCTGTTTTAAAAATGTTGGTCCAGGCTGAACTCAGGGACTTGGTACAGGTGACACTTTCTTTGCTTCCCATATCAGGTGAGAGCTGTGTAGCTTCTAAACTGTTTCGTTGGGACTTACATCACCAAGAAATAAGATTTTTCTCAGCATCTTCAAGGTCTGGAAGCCAATTTCATCTCACCCTACTTTCCCAAATCCAGGCATGACTGTTATGACCATTCCACAATGGTGGGGAAAAAATGCCACCCATTTTTTTCTATTTGTTTTATACAACATTAAAATTATTCTGCTGGGCTTATTAATACCTGATTTGTAGCATTGGATTAAGAATTTTATTGTCTTTTCCAGGCCCTGGTGTAATCACATTTTCCTGCTCTTATGCATATTTTTGATGACCTCCAAATAAACCTATTAACAGAGAATTTACACCTGACATGGTACCTTCCTCAGAGCTCTGATACCTGTCTTTGATCAGTCTTACTCGGTGCTATTTTCTCCTCCTCAAATTGTTCATTTTTATCATGAATGATATTATGTTCCCCTGTCAGGGAACAAAATGTATTTGGAGTCAATTTACTAAAATAGTCCCCGCTAAGTGCTATATCTGGACAAAGTTGACACCTTTGACATTTTCTAAAATGGCAAAAATAACTGTATTTAAGGTATGATTTATGGGTGCTGTATGTCAAAGAGATTTCTGTGTTATTACAGTTCCTGATGCAGCCATCCCAACTCCTTCCACACACGAGTTGCTGATACTGCAGCTAATTAATGCTTTATTAGCTTTCTGTGGTCAATTATAACAAGTTATACAAAAGTGAAACCCAATTTAATAATAAAAAACTGTGTGATTCTTGGTTCTTTCTCAGAACCTCTTTGGCTGGTGCATGTGGAAGAAACAATTTCTACATAGCTCAGTTTTATCAGACACGTTTTCCCCCCACTAACTAAAAGCAACTCCTATGATTAAAAAGTAGACTGGAGTCTTTAAATGTCTTTCTGATTGCTGGCCTCTATTAAAAACTTCTTAAAATAATAGATAGGTTTAATTCCTCAAGCCAAAGAAAAATTATATCATCTTAAGTATTTTCCATATTTATTATATTGATGAGACTTGGCTGCAGAGGAAAAAAAAAAAGGAAGCAAAATCTCTTGTATTGCAAGTTTTAAATGTACGAGGCTAAGGTTTACTTAATTAGAACCTCCAGGCAATAAAGGAGCCCTTTTTTAAATTCTGTGAATCTTAATATGCTAAATAATGCAAAGCTTCAACTCTTCAAGCATGAGACACACATCTGGCAGCTTAACATTTAAATTACAGAAAAAAAAAAAACCCAACCCCACTTCAGTAGTAATTTTCATGAAGAAAAGAATGGGAAATGTATTACAACTAAATTTAATTTCGTTTTAGATTTTTCATCCTGTCTAATTGCAAGCATTTCCCATCTTCTCCTTTATTTATTTATTTTCATACTGATTTTTTTTTTTTTTTTTCCCCTCCCTGTTCTTTTTATTGATCTTTAATTTGAGCAGCTTCTTACTGTTACAGCCATTGAAGAATTACATTGTGTTTTTACTTAGCAAAAATTGTTCAGAGAAATCTATGAGGAATTAAATGTAATGAGCTCACTGGTAGAGAAAGAAAAAAGCATTCAGAGCCTTACAAATAAAATACAAAAAGGGCATGTCATGACTAAATAACAAACTTGAGTTCCTTGTCCCTCCCTTTTCTTAAATGTAGAATATTGTTTTCTTTCTTCTTTTTATTGCACCATTTTTCTGGCCAAGGTAATTATTGCTTTATTCATTTGTCTCCAAAAACATTGTCAGAGTCGTCATTATTTCAGCAAAGCTCTTTGGAAACCCATTTCAGGGAGCCCAAATTAAAAACCAAAAAAAAATTGAACAACAAAGAAAACCTTTACAAAGGTACATTTATATTTTAATGTGTCTTTATGGGTTCATCCTTGTGTCACTTAATGGAATATGTGGAGACAACTGGAATTGTTTCTGTCATGTGTAAATACACACGAGGTACCCAGTAGCTCTATTTTATGCAGTTTCACCCCAGATGATGTAAATACCTGTAAATACCTNATATGTGTGTGTTTATATATGTGTATATTTTAATATCTACAACTATATAACTATAACACCTAAAAGCAGGTCCTGCCTGTACTGTGATTTTAAGGACCTCTTTTACTCAGGGGAAGTGGAAGTAACTGGGGAAAAAAACCCCTGAAATTATAATTAAGTATATTTTTTACCTATTGTCCATGAGCTGTATGTCCAGATGGGTAACAGAGATATTTATTTCTA